>BOPN01002883.1:146369-148869 GCA_017312705.2 Penaeus japonicus | reverse complement strand
TATAAAAAGTATACGTGATGTGAATTCTACCACGTGTAAAGAATTTCAATTAAGACTAGCCTTGAGAAATACCGATCTTTCACTGATCAAGCTCATATCAGAAACCCGAGAAACTTGGTTAACATGATCATATAGACAACTGAGATTGTCAGTAGTTTACTATTAAGACAAAAAAAAAAAAAAATATGCAACTTCACAAGGTGATTTGTTAAAAGGCTGGGAACATTTAAGAATATTTAGATTGCAAGAAAAAAAATCAACAATAGACATATAAAGGTACTACGCTCGACACGGAGTTTCTGGGAAAACACTCCACTATTTATAAATTTATAAAAAGAAAGTTCAATAAAAATGAGAGCACTAATTCAAATTTTCGATCAGACTCGATTGTATAATCATGTTAAGTAATATATTGTCTCAGGACGTTCAGGCTACGACTACAGAAGATCCAAGATGAAAATCACAATATCACCAAATATAAAGATATAAGGGAGAGAATAAGCCAACCTGACTTCTTGGTAGAAGGTCGGGCTATTTGAACCTAGGTCACCCAAGGAAGGTTAAATCAAGGGGTGAATCTTACATATCTCGAGATTACTCTATACATACTTCTTGGCGAAGATACTCTTATAAATCCCTTTGACCACTGTGTGGCAATGAATTATAATTCATAAAATCATAAAGAGGAAAAATTGATATAAAAGTTAAACAACAAAACAAAAAAACTTTGAGCTATAACTTGATCAGACTTAAATTATCAAAATTGTCCAGTCATAGTAATTCCGGAAACCGGTGCTTTACTAGTGTCTTATGATTAATGGAGGGTTCTTGCAAAATGATCAAAAGACATTGAGTATATATAAATACATAAAAACACAAAAAGTTCGAGCATTTTCAACATTTCAACATTTTCAACCCCCGGGGCATTTGGGGCTTCAGAGCATAAAACAATGGCAGCTTCTCCTCACAACAGCTTCTAGTGAGCACTGTATACCGTATTATCTTTGTCTTGCACACAGGAAGGAAATATTCAAACCCATGGATTACGAGTAAGTCAAATGCGGCGCGAGAAATCCGTAGACTTTGTACTACCGGACCATAAAACTAGTAAAAATATAGAATCTTCAAGATATCCACTACAATACCATCCTGTTGATGTGGTTCCTGCTTGTACTCAAACCCAATGTTACACCAGCTCTACCTGAAAGGCCGTTGTTCTAACAAGAACCTTGATCTGGACTGTCTTGTTGGTGATAAAGGACTGTCTGAGGCTATTCTTGGCGGCTCAGTCTGCTCTCTTGTTTTGTAGGATTCCTATGTGACTACGGATTTACATGGGACTGATAGAGTTCCTTTGTTCTTTTAGTTGTTGTATCTTGAAGAGAAGTGTCGTAATTAACTGGCTACTGTCGATCGCTGGTAGGTCCTGTAAGACATGAATGGTGAATAGGGAGTCTGGCACTATATAAATGAATGGTTCGGTTATTAGTTTGGCATACGTTAGTGCTGTATTTTGGCTTGCAAAATAGACACACCGTTGTTGATGTACTTTCCATAGATGCAACACAGAAACGTCAGTTACGTAATGATAAAAATAACTGGTTGATTATTATTAATTGAGATGATGTGTTTCAACCTGCTAAACATCTGGTTTGTTGTGTGTCTGTATTCGTTTTTGTGTTTGCATGTTTTCATAATGTTTATTGCATGTCTAAATGCTTTTGTGCTGTGCATGGTTATACATGTATGTTCCATGTCCATTTGTATGTCTGAGTGTGTTTATATGTAATTGCTTGTGCAAGCTCTATTTGAATGCGATTGTTTGTACTCGTACCTGTATATGAAATGCAAAGGACCTTGTCAGAATCTTCCACGGTGCTATGGAAAATATAGACATTGCACTGTAAATATGTGTGCATGTTAATTGCTCTTGAAATATGAATTTACTTTTGAGGCTGGAGAGAGGGATGTTGACAGGCTGTAGTGCCTGTTTATTTATGCAGATGATTAAGCCTATTAAAGTTTGTAAGGACAGCAATGGGGCTAATGGCAACGGTATATGAAATAGATCACTGACTACAACTATTGCCATCAATGCTACTAGGAATAATGGAACAGGTAATGATACCTATAAACGAGATCTGTGAACGATTAATGATAACAATAACTTCTATCAATAGGACTTTGAAACATTTATATTAGCATTCTTGTCATTGAAGATATTGCTACTATTACTTTAATTACTAATGTCACCATAGCAACGAAGAAATCCCCTTTGATAAAAGAAATGTCTCGAACAGATTCAGTATTTTGTATCAAAATTTTAGTTATCAACGTGAGATCTTAAGGTGGTGTTGTTTTTTACGAACACACCTCTGCTAATACTATAATAAGATATAATATAAGAGGAACGTATAACATGAGGGAGAGAGAGAGAGAGAGAGAGAGAGAGAGAGAGAGAGAGAGAGAAAGATAGATAGAGAGAGAGAGAGAGAGAAAG
>BOPN01002883.1:133726-145836 GCA_017312705.2 Penaeus japonicus | reverse complement strand
TGGGGATTGGGGAGTGGGGGTGGAGAGGGGTTCTAATTGACATAGTTTCCAGGGGCTTTGTGAGCCGGTGATTAAGCTTTGTCTCTCCGTTCAAATGACATATCTATCTATATCTATCTAAATAAAGCATCTGTCGATTCATTTTCTCCCCATTCCTTTCTACCCTTCCCCTTCCCCATTCCTACATCCAACCCTCGTTCCGCCTCCCCCTATCTTGTCCCATCCTTTCTCTCTCCCCCTACTCCACCTACATCCTCCTCCTCCTTCCCCTACACCCCTACCCTTACTTACTCCTTACCCCCTACCCAACCCCATAACACCCCTCTCCGGGAACATTCTCATAGGTGTGGGGAAATTAAAAACCTACACTTTGAGCCTGATTATCTAGTTGCGCTACGTAGAAGGGGAAGGGAGATGGAGGAATAAATAAAGAGAGGAAGGGTATGAGTGAGAGAAAAGAGGGAAAAGATTAAAATATGATGCGAAAGAAAGGTAAAAATATATTTCATACATAAGTACACTACAAATCATAAAAATGGCTCACACAAAAAAAGTTATATACATTATATATATAACAACATAAACACATTATCTAACATCTTACCTAATCACCGACTAAACAAACAGCGCATAAAATCTAGGCCACGTAAACACTGGATACCTCTCCCCTTAATTATCTCATTCTATCTCTATTATCCTTTGACGAACATTTTCTCTCCTTTTCTTCAAAATTTCTTTCCTCTTCATTCTTCATTTCTATATCGTCTCCTTTACTCACCGATTACCGCCTTCATTCTCTGCGTAAAGATTGTCCTTCTTACCTGCAAAAAGGAAAAAGAAATGTCGTTAATGACTGGTTACAGAGGGTATTTTTATAGTGGTTGATCACAGTAATGCCGTTGATCAAACAATCTACATCATACATGAGATTATTACGGTACTTTTAATGTAATAAGTTTCATTATTATCCTTATGATTCAAGTATCATCCTTTTAAGACAACAATAATGAATAATAATGAAAAAATATGTACATATCATATCATAGCATATCTTACATTCTAGCTCCTCCATGACTCACGCTCAATGCAAATCGGGTCAAAGGTCACGCGAGCAGAACAAGAGAAGCAAAATAGGTCAAACAAAAGACGCAACGGCACAGTACCAAAGTTATAAGGGGGTAACGGAGGGGGGAGGGAGGGAGAGGGAGGGAGGATGAAGGAAGAAAAGAGGGAGAGAGGGAGTAAGGAAGAATGAAGAAGGGGGAAAGGGGAGGCGGGGTACCGTATACAAGGACGGGTGAAGGGGGTAGGAGGGGTGATGTAGGAGTGCCATGTGGTCTGGGAGTAGATTTATGGCACCTTTGACCGACACTTGCGTCAGGAGAAGCGAATAGAGCCAGGGGGAAGGGAGAGAGGGAGGGTGTGGGGAGGGGAGGAGGAGAGGAGGGGTAGGGAAGGGAAGGGAAGGGAAGGGAAGGGAAGGGAAGGGGAGGGGAGGGAAGGAGAGGGAAAGGAAGGGAAGGGGATCGGTGGAGGGATTTGAACTGTCACGTGTTATCTGGCCCTGAGACCTGCACTGCCTCTTTCGACTGCCTGTGTATTTACTTTCCCATTCCCGCTATCTAACCTTCTGCTCCTTTGTCCATTTTTAGAACAATTCAACTGATTATTATACCATATTTCTTTTTATTTCATTTCTCTGTCATAAACAATTTCCGCTTATCTGTACCTACCTACTTCTAACTGTTACATATTACTCAATTTACCCTCTAATTACACTTTCATCAAAATTACGTGATTATGAAGAAGATAGAACGAAATGTAAATTATATATACATTTTTTTCCATAGTGGAAACATTAGCTATGATCTACACTTTCGTAGTATTTTTTTCTTCCTTTACAACCACTTGTCTTTTTGTGTCTATCTCTTATCTATGCTCCTGTCTCTATGTGACTTTCGACTCCGTGCTCGCACATCCACGTTCCATGTTCCAATTAATCAATGTCTGAACCCATCCATCTCTCTATCTATCTGTTTCCTTATCCAAGCCATCACACACTCATACTCAGTCACTCATTCACTCACACACAAACCCACACACACGCACCCCTTCCCCCCATCTCTCTGTCTCTCCTCCTCTCTCTCTCTCTCTCTCTCTCTCTCTCTCTCTCTCTCTCTCTCTCTCTCTCTCTCTCTCTCCCTCAGCCTCTCTCCCCATCTGGACATCTCGTGTATCAGTTCTTTCTCTGTGTCGCAGCCCATTCCCAAACAAACGTAACGACATACTTAATCACATATTACGACCCCTCCCGCCACAAGCGCGAGATGGCCATACCTGCACCCCCGCCGCGACCCCACCCCGACCCTCATCAAATGGCCAATAACATAAATAAATAAACAAATAAACGACCAATCACCCTCGTGATTCACACAGCAAGCACACCTCCCCTTCCACCCTCCTCGCCTCCCCTCGACCGCCCCCCCCCGTCTGATATTTACTCACATTTAAGTGGATGGGGCGGAGGGGAGGGGAGGGAGGGGGAGAGGAGGGAAGGAAAGGGGGAGGAGGAGGAATGGAAGGGGACGATGGAGAGGGGGAGAGGAAGAAAGGGAGGAGATGAGAAGAAAGAAGAGAGAAGTGAAGAGGGTGGATGAAGAATGGGAATTAAAATGGAAGGGAGTAAAGGAAGAAGAAAAGAAGATGGGAGAAAGGAAGAGAGGAAGAGAGGGAGGAAGGAGAAGGAGCAGACCCGAAGTGATAATGAAATGAAGGAAAGAAACAAGAGGTAAGGGTAAGGGTAAGGGAGATAAATGAAGGTGAATGTAGAATAAGGAGGAGGAAGAGGAGGAGGAGGAGGAGGAGGAGGAGGAGGAGAGGGAGCATGTGAGGCGAAGAGGCAGTGCAGTTAAGGGTAAACCACGCGTGCATTTTACGACCATTTTCCCGTCCTCCCACCATGGCAGCTGCACCTTAAGGCACCGAAGACGTTTCTGAACGTCCTTCAAGGAGGTGTAATCTGATCCTAGGCCGCTTCATCCTCCACTGCCCGTTATAAATTACCTCTCAATGGCCGGCAGGTCCTTAGCACCCATCCACCCACAAACTCACTCCCCCTCCCCCTTCCCCTCTCTGTCTTTCTGTCCCTCTCTCTCTCTCTCTCTCTCTCTCTCTCTCTCTCTCTCTCTCTCTCTCTCTCTCTCTCTCTCTCTCTCTCTCTCTCTCCCTCTCCCTCTCCCTCTCTCTCCCTCCTCGTAATCAGTTGAGGTGTGCTGCATATCCACAGCGCACCTTATCTGAAAGCGGAACTGAAGGCAACACAGAAGACAAACAAACAGACAAAACGTGGAAAAAAGATCCCAAGCGCGAAAGCCTGTCCCTCTCAACCTAAATCTTTCCAAATCGTCTTATGCAACACAGCTATACTCCCAACTCCGTACCCTCTCCCTCCCTTCCCCTCCCTCCACTACCCTCACCCTCTCCTTCCCCCCCTTCACCAGCTCTTCCTCACACCCTTCTCTTCCTCCTCCTTCCTCATTCTATCCTTATCCTCCCCTCCACCTTTCCCCTTCGTTCCACCTTCCTCTGTATATCTCTGTATCTCTGTCTCTCTCTAGGTCATTTGGTCTTAGTTTTATCATATTCTCCCTACTGCGATAGTTTGTATGCTTTTTGAACATATCCAATCAAGGTCACCATAATCTAATGACGATTAGATCACTATCCACAACTACAATCACCATACTTTACATCCGTCAGCATGATGTGCTAGTGCTTGATGTGTCAAGCACTTTCTTTCAATTACTTTTTGAAATTGAAATCACAATTAGCATTAAATTGACTCAAACCTATATCAAACTGAATTACATTAATTGCACCATGACCAAATTACAAGCACAAGGCCGTTATTCGGCATTGTCTACTCCCCCCCCCCTACACACACCGTTACGGCCGAAGGAACCCGGTAAAGGGTGTTCGTGTAGTAAAGCATCCCAGAGGGCGACGTGCCACACCATATGGTCGACATTACAATTATGTATCACGGGGCACTGAACTCTACTGGAATCTTAATTGCTCTTTCTACGCACTCCCATTTGATTTGATTTTTTCCACCCTTAATTGACATGTGATATTTTTGGTCCGAGTTTGGTCGAATTTGGTTTGGTCCGAGTTTGGACTAATCTAGTTTGGTCCGGGTTTTCAAGTGGATTTACTCTGTTGTCGATATTCAATAAACAAGTTGATGTGCATACATTAGTTGATAAGCACAATTAGTGAACGGTTGACAATATTAACGCCCGTACAAATACATACACATACAAAAACATGAACAAAACCACCCCCTTCCCCTTCCGCGTAATAGAGATGGCCTTGCATTATTAGAGGATAAACATAATATCTGTTTATAAAAAAATAACCAAAATTATACAGAATATTAGCGGAATAAACTGAACATACAATTTTAGTCAACTTGGCTTCTACTTATTTTCTCATTTCTATGTTGATATGTCTATCAGTCTATATAAATCTATAACATAAATCAAATTACAGTACATGAATTAATCAAAACAACAGTTAAGCAAAGAACAAGCTTCAACAGCTTGTATTCTTAAACGAAATTGAATATCTTCCTTCTCAAATAATTCACAACTTTTCAGCTTCAATTCATCCCTTTCTATCACTCTAATTTTATAGTCATTTTCCATCTCTTTCATAACTCACTACTGCTTTCGCATACCCCCCTCTCTCTCTTTCCCTATCTCTCTCTCTCTCTCTCTCTCTCTCTCTCTCTCTCTCTCTCTCTCTCTCTCTCTCTCGCTCTCTCTCTCTCTTTCCCTCTCTCTCTCTCACTCCCTTCCCTACCTTCGTACCTCCTTACTTCCCTTAAATAATGTGTTATCGACGGTCTTAAGAAAAATATAAAATCCAAATCCAAGTCATTAAGGAAATTTCTACTCCATAACGGCATATGTTCTTCGTATTTCCAAATGTGAAATCGTTCTTAACCGAAGAGGGTAAAAGATATTCGTACAGAATACAGGTATATGTAGAACAATATCAAAATATCAATATCGGATGCTATCTCCAACACAATTAAAATATTAAGAACAATAATAATAACAACCAGAACGGTGATAATGATAAGATAATAACGATGACGATGATGATGACGATGACGACGATAATAAAAGGAGAATTGCAGCAACAACGACGGCAAAATTAAAAACATCAAATACAAAAATAGAAATGATAACGAAAAGACGAAGACGAAGTCGCAGAAAAGCGGGGCCTCGACTTGCTCTGCCACAATCGACCCGAATGAGCTTCATCACCTCGGTAAAGAGATGGGCAGAGAGAGGGGAGGGGAGGGGAGGGGGAGGAGTAAATGGTGGAGGAGGAGGAGAGGGAAAAAAATGGAATGGAAGGTAGAGAAGAAAAGGGGGAGGGAGGAGGAGAAGGGAAGAGAGGATGTAAGGGTGAGGAAAGATGGGTGGGGGGAGGTGAGTAGAAGAGGAGGGAAGGAGAAAAGAGGAGATGAAAAGGAGAGAAGAGGAAGATCCCAAACATCAAAACATGCCCCTCATTTCACTCCAATAGACCCTCAACCCTATCACCCTACCCACTCCCCTTCCCCTTCTCCTCCGTGACACAATCGGAGGAAACCGAGAACTCGGATTGCAAATCACAACGTTCCCAGGGAGAAGCGTTGTCTACAGGGCAGAGGGGAGGGGCAGAGGGGAGGGGCAGGGGGGCAGAGGGAAGGGGCAGAGGGGCAGAGGGGAGGGGTAGGGGAGCAGAGGAGGAGGTGACAAAGCGCAGGGGGGAGACGGGGAGGGGAAAAGGTAGGGAGAGGGAGTAGGGGGGTAGGGGGAAGGGGAGAAAAGGGGAGAAGGGGAGGGGAAAGGGTGGGGAGAGGGAGGTTGAAGATGATTTACGTGGCGTGTATTTTCGAGGTTAATGTCATGGCTTCGCCTTTTTTAGTTTCGTCATTATA
Organism: Penaeus japonicus; assembly: GCA_017312705.2. Taxonomy (NCBI): domain Eukaryota; kingdom Metazoa; phylum Arthropoda; class Malacostraca; order Decapoda; family Penaeidae; genus Penaeus; species Penaeus japonicus. The sequence goes on along the minus strand of BOPN01002883.1, from coordinate 139,841 downwards.
GCCATGCGCTTTCTTTTTCTTTCCCCTTTTCGCTACTTAACAATTTCAGTTTCAATAATCATAGTGAATATATATCCTCGTCATTTCCATCAATTACTATTCCTCTGCTTAACAAAGGCCATCCCGCTCACTCACCCGAACACAGCCAGCCTCCCCCACCTAAAAAGAAACACAGACACACCTATCCTAACCTACCTGTGGGGTCGACAAAGGAAGCTCAAGGAGGGAAAACGAAACGAAAACGACGACATCGCAAAATGACACGACGACGCGACGACATCGACAAATTCAACGACAAGAAAAACATGAGCAAGAACACCAGCAACGCGGGTAGCTCCGGCAGCCCCCGACGAAGTGATCCGCGGGCGCCCTACGAACCTCACGCGGCCGGCGTGACACCTCGCGCCGGTGACAGGCCGTGCCACGACGCCGCCTTCCCACGCACCGCGGGATTTTGCAGGCGGACGCCCACCGCAATGCCAGCGGACAATGCCGGAGCCGTCAGGACCTACGGGGCGGCGGCGAAGAAGCAAGAGACGAGTTCCGTGCACGGGCGAAGTCGGAGAGGGGGACAGAAGACATGGCAGCTGATCATTAGACAATAGTTGCGGGGAAATCAAAATGATAGAGAAAGGAGGAGAGGGAGGGAGGGATGGAGGGATGGAGGGAGGGAGGGAGGGAGGGAGGGAGGGAGGGAGGGAGAGAGGGAGGGAAGTGGGTGAAGAAGAGAGAGACGAAAACAACAAACCAAATAACACACGAACTTGGCCCGTCCGCGCCCGATCACCCCAAACACCCGACCTCCTGACCCGACTCCTCTCCCAGCCGTCTCCATCCCGACGGAAATATATATAATTCCTGCCTTCTCCTCTCCGCCCTCCTCACTCACTCCCCCTCACCCCGCCTCACCCCTCGTACGTGCCCCAGTGCTAACAAACACGGACGAAGATCATATTGGCAGGTGTATTATATTAGCAGGACCTGGAAGAGAGAAAGATGGCAAATATGGATGCACAAAGAAAAGGATAGTAAAGTGATGTGGATAAACAGAGAAAAGGATAGAGAGAGAAAGAGAAAGAGAGAGAGATGGGGCATGTGAATAAACAGAGAAAATGGAGAGAGAAAGATGTGGATGCAAAGAAAAAAGGAGTGGGCGACATAATCGAACAGATAGAAAAAGGTAGAGATCCAAAGAGTGACAGAAAAAAAATCCAAGAGCCGTGTCAGGAGCGAAAGAACACCAGGAGGAGGGGGAGGGGCACGGGATGGGGGTAGAAGAGGGGGTTAGTGTTACCTTAATAAACAACTCTGACGTGGGACGCTTGGTGGAACATAACCGCGCGATGAAGATGGGATGAAACTGGGACAGAACAGAAAAAATGGAAACGAAAATAAAGAAATTGTGGAAAAACGAGACAGGCAGATAAAAGAAATGAAAAAATATATTCGGAAATGACAAATAAGAAGCGAAAATATATACGAAAATAAGAGAGAACAGATAAGGGAGAGAGAGACAGAGATAGATAGAGATAGAGACACACGCAAGGAAAAGCAGCCAAAGCAAAGCAATAAAGAAAAGCAAAAGAAATACCACCATTACCCATGACGTCACAAGCCCCAGGGGTCAGACGGGGTCGCGCAGTGGCAGAAGGTCAAGGCGGCAGGACGTGACGCCGCTCACTCGAGACAATGACACAGCAATACCTGCCTGCTCAGCACTGGCCGACCATTGCAAAGACGTGCAGAGAGAGCAAGTGCGTGCAGGTGTACTGATGAGGTCTATGTTTGTCTCTTTAACATTCATTTGTGAAAAACAGCGGCATTGATAACATAACAACAAGACAAATCAAAAGCTGTCAAGAACTCGATGAGAGGAAACGGAGCAACATATTCAATATATAAACATAGTAACAGATAGATTAGGTCTAACAAAAATAAAACACCCTTACAGACGCAATGATAAATAAGGAAAGAGAAGACAAAAACACCGCCAGTCAGCTGTGCGTAGAACCCTGCCCTCGAGTGACGAAAAGCCAACGCATTCCCGGAAGTATCGCCGCCGCCCGCCCGCCCGCACTTGCAATTGCACCTGCACGCCCGCGGCGGTCGAACGGCGAGTAAAAACAGCACCAGAAATTACACCCAATCTTAGCTCACGCATGCGCTCCCCCCATCCCCACCCCTTCCCCTCGTCCGCCCCGGCTGACTACTCTATCTCCGAGAGAAGAGAATGCAGTTTGATGTCTTTATATACAAGGTCGATTACATCTCATCACAAATCTTCGCAGACAGTTTACACACCCGACCATCCATCCCCCCCTCCCCCCACACACCCTGCCCCTTACCCAAGCCTACCCGACCACACTTCTCCCTTCTCAACCCCCACCCCTCCCCCACTCCAAGCAGACCGCCCCTTTCCACACCCACACCCGCTCACGCCCAGTCATGGCGGGGAATTAATTTGCTTTGGCGGGAGAGGATGTCGAGGTTATTTGGTCACCGGCATTAAACGATCTTCAGGGCCGTCTCCCCCCCACCCCACCCCATCTCCTTCCCTCCTCCATTCCCCTGCTTATTCTCCTCCGCTCCCCTTATCCTCCTTCTGGCCCCACTCCCCTGTCCACTCTTCTGAAGGAGAAGGAAAAGAAGGAGGTGAAAAAGTAGGTGGAGGAGGAGGTGGAGGAGGAAGTGAAAGAGGAAGTGAAGGAGGAGATGGAGGAGGAAGTGAAGGAGGAGGTGGAGGAGGAGGAAGTGAAGGAGGAGGTGGAGGAGGAGGAAGTGAAGGAGGAAGTGAAGGAGGAGGATGTGGAGGAGGAGGAGGAAGTGAAGGAGGATGATATGGAGGAGGAGGAGGAAGTGAAGGAGTAGGAAGAGGAGGAGGTATTAGAAGAGATGTCTAACAGCGTCAATAACGATAACAAGTAGGGGGAGCAGAAGAGATAACGAATATCGAAGAGGCCAAAGAGGCCGATGATGAGGAATAAGAGGAATAAGAGGGGAAGAAGATGAGGAGAGGCGAAGGATAATGGGAGCAAGTGCACCGCGCAAGGCCATCCGCGACGCCCAATTACAGCTTCCAAATCCACCTCCGGCTCGCGGTTCGGGCGCGCCTCCGTCCCAATTACGCCCCGCCACAACCCCTGAGAGGGGGGGGGGCGTCGCGGAGAGGCCCTGCGACGCGGGCGAGGCGCCGGAGGGGAGAAAGGGAGGCTGGAGACAAAACAAGGAAGGAAAGGGGGGAAACGACAGCAAAGTCAAAGTCGAGAAGAGAAATAGAAAAGGTTATCACGAAAGCAGGGGGTGGGGCGGGAGGCTGTAAGAGCGGTGACGACGCAACTACTCATTATGACAATAATACAATTACAGGTTTTAAAATGACCAAAAATAACAAGAGCGATAAAATATAGTGACAAATCAAAATAGCACAATAACAATATAATTGTTAAAAAGCTAAAAACAAATATTGATAAAAAATAAATAAATAAAAACAACAATGCCAATAACAGCCACAACAATGTCAACAACAATACCAACAACGACAATAAGACAATGACACTACAGTGAACACTACGAACAAAAGCAACAACAACAACAACAATAGACTGCTGACGCATGCACCTTGCACCGCCCCCGCCACATCATAACGCCCACCTTGACCTTGGCTGTGTAATATCCTTTACCTTGAAGACGCCAAAAGAATGTTTCGCACTTTCAATCTATTCCTAGAATCACTTTAGCGCATTGTGCGAATCTTAACTCGTTTGGCTTCGAGAACAGTGCATCAACCAGACTCATTTCACCGTGTGTGCGTGTGCGTGTCCATGTGCGTACGCATGGGAGTACCTTTATATCTCTTCTTCACATCTTCTTCACATCTGCGTCTAATATGAGCGAGCCACGCCGGAGCCACGGGAGAGCCGCTTTCCGAGAGCCCTTAAGAGTCTGTGACCCTGACAACGGCAGGCAAACACGGCATCTTTCTCCGCCTCACGTGTTCTACGCCTCGCTCTTCGCAAATTAATTTTCCGTCTAATTCAGTTAACTTTACTTGTAATAACTAGTACATTATATTTAGCAAAACCATTGCCTTCTAATCTAATTTCAATATATCTCTCTCTCTCACTCTCTCAGAAACACACACAAATAGAAACAGAAACACGCACACATACATAAACACACACACACACACTCACTGACCCTATTCACACTCAATTCACTTATGCAGCTCAACTCAACTCCCTCCCTCCCTCCGCCCTTTCCTCCTCCTTCCCCAAACACTCACGAGGATGAATCACAACTTCCGTGAACGGCTTGTGTCATTCATTATGCTTTCCCACCCTCACTGTTCCTCCCTTGTCCTCCCTCGCCCCACCCTTCCTTACCTGCTAGCATTTCCATGTGTGTGTCTTTCTCTAATTGCCTCTCCCTCCTCTTCTCTTCCTTCTCCTACTCTTTCATTTCCTCCAATCTATTTTTCGTTTCCATATTTTCTCCCATTTCTATACCTTCCTGCTTGTCGAACTAGTTCTCCCACTCTCTTTCTCTCTTTTATGTTTACCTTTATCAATGCTACTTCCTTCATCCGTGTCATGTACTCTCTCTCGCCCCTCTCCATTTCTTATCTCCCCCTCCTCCCTCACTCACTCTATCTCTCTTCACCGCCCCCTCGACCCCACCCTCTTCCTTTCCCCGTCTTTACGTCCTTTCACAACAGCCTTAGCGCGACCACTCTCCTCCTCTTCAGGAAAAGAATATCAGTTGAAGGCGCCCGGTCACGTGAATCCAAGGAAGTCCTTACGGGTTAAAGAAAACGAAGGACTCCGGGGTTTCCCCCTCCAGCCCCCACCACGTATCATTCTATCGTAATAGGACGCCCAGGACAACTAGCCGACGTCTCGCCGGTGAGGAAATCGTCCGAGGTATTTCCTGCTCGATCCTGCGGTCAATTGCGCATGGCTCGACGCGGGACGGTGCCAAGCAGCGCCTTGCTCTTAGCACGGACACTATGATTCTTTCAAGTCTCGTGCGCATGCATAGGTGGTGCACATTTCTCGCGGACGAATGCCTGCTCGTTTACTCACACTCCACTTATACACTCTAGGGCTAATATAGTAAGTACAGGAACAGGCAATGGTAAATACATACGTGTATACCAGTGCCTACCATGTCCATGGAGGGAGAGGGAGGGAGGGAGAGAAAAAGAGGGAGAGAGAGAGAGAGAGAGAGAGAGAGAGAGAGAAAGAGAAAGAAAGAGAAAGAAAGAGAAAGAAAGAGAAAGAGAGAAAGAAAGAGAAAGAGAAAGAGAAAGAGAGAGGGGGGTATATACGCTTATCAAATGCACTCATCCACACGTACATACAAAAAACTTACATAACCGTAAAATGATACGATAAAAGCCTACATAAAATGACATTACAAAATAACAAAGCTCATAAATTTGAGCAATTTGGCATTAAATAAGACTTATATCATATTGGTCCACCAGCGCCATGAAGTGCATAAAACGGCCACTCCAGGTGCATGATGCGCGGATCACCTGGCGACGGCGCTCGGGCATCCACGCCCACTGTTTATCCGTCGCCATGGCAACACCGTCGCCACCGCCGCTCGTTCGAAACTACGCTGCGTCACAGTCTTCGACTTAGGACTGTACTTCAGTTCTAGTATTCGTTTGTGTAATTAAATATCAACCAAGTGTAAGAAGTCTTTAAAACGAAGGACAAAACATTAAAATTAAATCTCCGACTAAGATATAGAAATACAAATTCATTCCGCAATAATAACTTTTAAGAAGTGGATCACGCGAAGCATTAAAAAAAAACAAAAGCAACTTACCTTCACGTGACAATCGATAAACAATCTTATGTTCCCTATGCGCATGGCGTAACCAGGAGAGCATGGCGTACATCCCGACAGCTGTTCTGAATGAATCTTTCTTCCCGGGCTATTTCCGGTTCGGAACTACAGCCGCGCGACCGAGACAGTAAATATGGCCGAAAGGTTGAGCGTTATTCATCCCCATGTTTATCTGAAGACTAGCCGGAACTGTAGAACTCGCCATGAATTTTGCAACTTCATGAGGAGACAAAGGGGGAACCGACACCCCTACCTCGCC
>BOPN01002883.1:121226-126226 GCA_017312705.2 Penaeus japonicus | reverse complement strand
GAAGAAGAGGAGGAATAAGAAGAGAAAGAAGAATAGGGAGAGGCAGACGCGAAAGAGCAGGAGGAATAATAGAAATAGTAGAGCGAAGGTGAAAGAGGGGAACGGGAGGGGGAGGGGGAGGGGGTATGGGCAAGGGCACAACTAACAAGATGAACCCGTAATCCGCTTAAGGCCGACCGTTGCTTAACATCGGGGCGCGTGGCCTTTGCAACCTCCTCTGCAACAAAGAGGGGGAGGGGGAGCTGGGATTGGCATGAGGGGATGGGGGTGAGGGGTTAGGGAGAAGAGGGGGGATAGAGAGAAACTACTTTCACATGCCCTAACGTAATATTTTTTTTCTTCGTCTTCCCTTCCTTCTTCTCCTTCACATTCTCCCAATCGATCTCCCCCACCCCCCTAAAAAAAAAACCCGAATACTAATACCCTAAGAGGAGCTTAACCCCCCCCCCCCGAAAAATAAATCTCTAAAACGTCAAGCTTGCTATACCCCCGTCCACCCCCCCCCCCCAATCGAAGGCCTATCCAAAGAAGCGAAGAACATAAATCTCCCCCCGGGCGTAATATCTTCACAGTTTTGCGCCACGGCCTTCATTGACGGCGCCCTTAACTCCCCAGCCTTCTGTTATACCCTTTCCGCTCGTAATATTTCCTTTCCTCTTCTTTCCCTGTCTTCCTTTCTCTTCCATTCCCCTTTCTCTCATTTTCTTCTCATGCCTTGCCTTTTCTCCCGCTTCCTCGCGGGATGTGTCTATAGGGTGCATGTGATTCCGTGTCGACTTCAACCCTTTCTCGCAAGGAGGGAGAGGGGGCGACGGAGCGGGCGAAATGGGGAGTGGGGGAGAGATTAGAGAGAGAGAGAGAGAGAGAGAAAGAAAGAAAGAAAGAAAGAGAGAGAGAGAGAGAGAGAGAGAGAGAGAGAGAGAGAGAGAGAGAGAGAGTGAGAGAGAGAGAGAGTCAAGCTTCACATAAAAATAATGAATGGAACAGAAAAAAGTAGAATATGTTGACAAAAAAGATCGTAGTAACACCTGATCATATCCTGGCAAAATAGTCTCACACTAATTTCCGGTCAAACGGTAAGGCCTACTTTCACTTCTGATGCGATAACATGGGGCTGCAATCTTTAAAAATATCAGAAAGATAACAACTATTTTCTAAGGATGACTGTTAGGTACGATCAGAGGATGGTTAGAGGGTGACAAAGCAGTGATGAGAAACAAGACAGACAGACGTCGAATAAGGAGAGAGAGATATAGGAAAACCAAGAACAAGGAACGAGATAGAAAAGAGGAAGGGAGGGAGAGCAGGGTGGAGGAGGATGGATAGAGGTAGAAAGTGGAAGTGAGAGAAGGATGGAGAGAGGGAGGAAGGAAAAGGAAAGGGAGAGAAGGAAGGAGAGAGTGAGGAAGGAAAACGGAAAAAAAACAAGGAGAGAAGGAGGAAGACATAGGAAAGGGAGAGCAGGAGAGAAGGAGAGGGGATAAGGGACGTGAGAGAATCCTGGTTTGTGAGAAAGAGTAAAGGTAAAATGAAGAGACGAAAGTAGAAAGGCAGAAAGAGAGAAACACCAAGACCAGAGAAGGGAGATGCGAAGGAAGCAAAGGAGAAGAAGTGGAACGAAAAAACAAAAGGAAACAAGAGAAAAAACAAACGAAAAGGGGAATAGGGGGAAGAAGGGGAGGAGCGGGGAGGGGGAGGGGGAATGTGGTTAGTCGAGGCGATGTTATCGGACACAAACAAGCATGGCCATGGCAGTGCCGGGGGCCTTTGGTGCACAGCGAGCCGTGAACGTGAAACCATCGATGGGTGAAGGGTTGGGGGGAGGGGGAGGGGGGGAGGGAGGGGGTATGATATCCCTGAGAATTCACACGACTTCCTATCATATATATTTTCTATCCTTATATATCATTATATATTTGAACAAGCGACATGAGATTTTTATGACATACTTTCTAAAGAGGAATGTTATATCATTATACGCCAGCTATATCATTATTGTAGCAATAACAATATCATTATGATAATGATAATAACAATAATTAAAACAACAACAACAATAATGATAATGATGATAATAAAAATAACAGTATCAATATCATCATCGTTATTATTACTATCTAATATTATCATTTTCAGTATCATTACTATCGTCATTATCATTACTGATATTACCTTTACGATTATTCTTATTCTCTTCATTTTCATTATCATTATAATTTTTACTATGGTTATTATCATTTGTGCCATCATAATCATTATCATTACTATCATAACCATCATCATCATTATCACCTTTATTATTTTTAATTATGATTACCATTACTACCATAATCCCTACCAACATCATAACCCTCATTACCATCGCCATACGACCTCGAGCATCTGCCACTCGGCGCAGAGCAAATCGGGAAGAGCCTCGGACCGGATTCCAACGCCAATTCCCATGAACAACATCCTCGCCCCCCCCCCCCCCCCGCCGCCTCGGAGGTAAATAGAAAAGAATAAGAGAAAGAGAGAGGAAAAAAACAGATCTTGACATGTTTATGCGGCATTTTCCATGTCTCAAAAAAAAAATCTCTGGATCCGAGCCAATTTCTCCCTCCCCCCCTTCCCCCTTCCCCCTCACTGAAAAGCACTAAATCGGAAGCACCAGCCTACCCCTTCCTCTTTACCCCTTTCACCCACCCTTTACCCATAACCCCAATCCCATCCCCTGTGTCCCCTATCTTCTCCCTCTCACCCCTACCCCCAACCCTCACCATCCGCCTCTCCCTCCTCACCCCTACCCCCAACTCCCATCATTCCCCTTCCCTAGCCCTAGCCCCATCCCTCACCCCCAACACCTCAACTTCTGACCGTTATCACACAAGCACTCGCCCCCCCCCCCCCCCCCCCCCCCCCTCCCCCCCCCCCCCCCCCCCCCCCCCCCCCCCCCCCCCCCCCCCCCCCCCCCCCCCCCCCCCCCCCCCCCCCCCCCCCCCCCCCCCGAAAGGCAGTGATATAGATAAGAGGGGATAAGGTATGACAAGGATAGGAAGAGAGAGAAAGAGAGCAGGAAAAGAGAGTATTAGATCATAAAGACCAGGGAAAAACGAAAACTACGGATGAGGGGGTAAAAGAAAAGTACGAGAGAGAGAGAGAGAGAGAGAGAGAGAGAGAGAGAGAGAGAGAGAGAGAGAGAGAGAGAGAGAGAGAGAGAGAGAGAGAGAGAGAGAGAGAGAGAGAAAGAGAGAGAGGGGGGCGGGGGGAGGCCGCACATAAACAAGGCAAGTGGGAGACAGCGGCCTGGCCACAAAGAAACAATTTACGAGCGGTGTGCTTTTGTCGCTGATTTGGGAATCGTCCTCAACCCGCCCTCCCCCCACCCTTCCCCCTTCTTGCTGATCTCCCCTCCCTTTCCTTCCTTCCCTCTCTAATTCTCCCCTCCCCCTCTCCCTCCCAACCACCCATTCCCTGCTTTACTTTACCAATAGGCCGTCCCCCCAGCCCCCAACCCCCTCAGCCCCAGCGGACAGGCAAGCAAACGCGCACTCAGAGACCTCGATGCCTCTCCCATCTTTCTTTCTTTCTTTCTTTAGCTTAGTTAACGGATTAATCGTTGGTGAAGTTCGCGAGTCTTGCTTGCAACAATGACCGCATATCGGCCATTTAGTTTAGGCCCATTTTGCAAAACTTGTATATGTTATATTATAATAATGATCCACATTAGTAACAGCTCGCTCTCACTCTCCTTCCGTGCTTCCTCCTTCCCTCCCTTCCATCTTTCTCTTTCCATCCCTGCCTCCTTCTTGCCTTATACCTCCATGCCTCCCTCCTTCCCTCCATTTCCCTCTTCTCTTACTCCTTTCCCCTCCCTCCCTCTCATTTCTTATTCCTTCCTCTCCTCTTCCTTCATATCTCCTCCATTCCTAAAGCAAATCGTTTAATAAGAAAAATTGATATCCTAAGTGCCACCGTCACTTCCCCTGGTTCTCCCCCTCTCCCTCGCCTTCCCCCGTTGGTCTCGCCCGCTTCACTCTCCCTTAATTAGCATCCTGAAGCCTTAATTACCATGGCCGAGGGACCTGATTAGCGTTACAATCGCTTCCTTGTTAGTATGTGCCGCGCGACATGCTCGGTTAGTGATAATGCCCGTTGATTGCCGGGATATGACATACTTAGTCAACATCACACTAGGACTGGTGCTAGCTTTGTCTGTCTGGTATCCTCCCTCGCTCTCTCTCTCTCCCATTCTCTCCCCCCTCTCTCTCTCTTAATCTGTTTCTCTTGTTTTGACTGCCTCTCTCTCCGGTTCAAGTTTACACATGACCCAGCACAACTTGCTCCTCCTAACCACATGTTAGCCATCTCCTAACCACACTGATCCGATCACAGCCTTCCTCATGTCACTACTCTTTTCCGCCCATTCTTTTTTCCTCTCCTTTCCGCCTAGTCACCACCTTTATCCCACTTTTTTATCCCTTCTAGCCCATGCAACATTTCCTTCTGCCTCTTGACTCTGAATCCAACCCGTCCAGGTGTACTGATCTTTTTTCCTTTTTTCTTTTCTTTTTTTCTTTTCTATCGAACCACTTTTTCTTTCAATCTATTTACCAATTACTCTCGTCTGACTTTGAATCCCTTCATCTGCGTTTGTCGTTTGCCGCTGCTTTACGTGTGGGCCTTCGACGCGCGGCGGAGAGGACCAGGTCGACGCGGAACGGACGGATGTGGAGAATAGGGAGGAGGAGTAGGAAGAAGAAGAGGAAGAAGATAAGAAGATGGATATGATGATGGAAAATAAGAATAATGAGGAGGAGAAGAAGGATAAGAATGAGGAGGAGGAGAAAGAGGAAGAAAAAAAGAGTTGCCGCTCCCCCTATTCACGTCCCATAATCCCCGACCGCCTCTCCACAAACCGCAGCGCCACCGCTATGCAACGTTGCAATTCAACACATTCACGCAGACCACTCGAGGGCTCTCTCTCCACTCCAGAGGCTACAGTCTTGGCACCTTATTGT
>BOPN01002883.1:111226-113726 GCA_017312705.2 Penaeus japonicus | reverse complement strand
TAAAGCTCGATATGTATGCATGCAGTAAATATTACTATATGCAGGAAGAGGTGGGGTGGGAGGGGGGGGGGGAGAGAGAGAGAGAGAGAGAGAGAGAGAGAGAGAGAGAGAGAGAGAGAGAGAGAGAGAGAGAGAGAGAGAGAGAGAGGGGGGGGGAATGAAAAAAGACAAACACAAAACCACGATCCTTCGTATCTACCCCAAGCAAAGGCATTCGTTCTTCCCTCTTCTTCTCATCTATTCTCCTTACTGTCTCCCCTCCTCTCTATTCTTTCCTCTATTCCTTCCTTTCCTTCCTCTATCTTGTCCTATCTTTTCCTTCCTCTATCCTCTCCTATCCTTTCCGCCCTCTATCCTCTCCTATCCTTACCTCCCTCTCTCTTCTCCCTTCTCCTTTCCTTTTTTCATTTCCTCTCCACTCCTTTTCTTTTCTTCTCTTTCCTTTCGCCTCTTCTCTTTCCTTTTCCTCCCTCTTTCCTCTCCTCTCCTTTTCTTTCCTCCCTTTTTCTTTTTTTTCCTTTCCTCTCTTTTTATCTGTCTCTCTCCTCTTCTCCTTTTCTTTTCTTGTCTTTCCTTTCCTCCCCCACGTATGATATGGCACTTAATGGGTATTAAGTACATACCCTGTTTAACTCCTCTACCGCCCTTCCCTCTCCAGAATATCTTCTGCCTTGCCTCTCCCTCTCCCTCCCCCTATCCCCCTACAAAACTTCAATCCCCTCCCCTTCCCCTCCCCCCCTCCCTTTCTCCTGTCCGCAAACTCAATCCGAAAACCTCCCCCCCCTCTTTCTCCAAGCCAAATTCTACCGCCTCATTCCCCCCTTCCTCCTTCCCGTTGTGGCCTTCCATACTGCCCCCCCCCCCGACCCGCTACTTTAATTAAACACCATCTAATTAATCTGCGACAAAGGCTCACATAAATCACAATTGGAAAGGCACATTTTTTTGCTAGGCCCAATTAAGCCTTGTGCCCTGAGAGCTTTATCTGCTCCTCGGAGGAGGTGGAGGTGGAGGAGGAGGAGGAGTAGGTGGAGAAGAGGAAGAGAAGGAGAAGAGGAAGAAGAGATAGAAGGGGGAGAAGAGGAAGAAGGAGGAGATGATAATGAAGAAAAATGAAAGTTAGGAAGGAGACCACTGTCACTCATATCACAGACCATTATACAAACAGGCCTGTAAGATTATAAAGCAAATGCACAAAGAATTCATGACACATCCTTCATCAATACAGCCATGATAATGATACTGCTGTGCTCATTAATTAACATCCTCATTGGAAGAGAAGAAAACAGCACTACGTATATGTATTTGTATATTTTTTTGTGTTCGCGCGCGCGGATGTGCGTGAGTACTAATTAGTCATTTGAGGCCAAGACGAAGCAAGCTCCACACCTTGACTAACAACAAGACGTTCCTCAATGACTCCCAAGACGGGATGAAACACCTTCTCCCCCTCCCCCTCCCCCGATACGACCGCAATAATCACGATGGCCAGATGACACCCCGTAACTCATCTGCTGCTTCCTCCTCCAGATCCCCCGGCGCCGACAGATACGTTCGCATGCCCCGGCTCTTTGGAGGCTTCTTTTTCATCTTCTTCTTCTTCTTGATTACTCATAAGTCCTCATGCCCGAATTCTAAAAGATTTTCTTATTCATCCTCGCCATCTCGAACCGATAAAAGGAGATAAACCAGTGGAAGAAGGAAAGACGAACGAATATAACGAGCAATGATAGGAACAATGATAGATAAACGGAGAAGAGAAACGCTGAAAAGGGGAAAGGGGAAAGGGGGGAGGGTGAAGAGAATACGAGATAAAGGGTTAGAGAGCGTACGAGGGGATAAGCAAAGGGGAAGTGAAGAAAGGATACATAAAGGGGAGAGCAAGAAAGTGGGGGATAGTCAAGAAAGTGGGGGATAGTCTATAATTAAATGCGCTGATTACCATCGTATGAGAAAAGAAAAAAGGAAAAAGAAAGAAAGAAAAAAAACTTCTACATCCACGCAAGGAAGGTTAGACGCTCAGAAAACGTCCTGATAAAGACGGGAGCTAATACCAGACCGATAAAGATAAGAATAAAGAGGGGATAAAAAGGACGAAGTGATAATAGGAATGAAAGAGAGAGAGAGAGAGCGAGAGAGATAGATAGATAGATAGATAGATAGATAGATAGATAGATAGATAGAGAGAGAGAGAGAGGGTGGGAGGGAGAGCTAACGAACACCTTCACCCGACATGCAAGGTCCTTATCTCATTAGTCGTCATTTGCGCGTCCAAAGCAAGCACACCTGGAAGTATCGACCTTCCTCTATCCCCCCCCTCTCTCTCTCTCTCTCTCTCTCTCTCTCTCTCTCTCTCTCTCTCTCTCTCTCTCTCTCTCTCTCTGTGTCTCTGTGTCTCTGTATATCTGTGTCTCTATCTCTCTGCCGGTCCGCCTCCTTGAACTTTTAAATCTTTCTCTCTTGCTGTTTCTCTAGTTTCCCTTTTCCTCTTCCCATTTTA
>BOPN01002883.1:98726-101226 GCA_017312705.2 Penaeus japonicus | reverse complement strand
ACTAGCAAATAGGAAACGGGGAGGAAGGGCAAGGGAAAGCAATAAAAGAAGCGAAGGAGGGAGAAAGGTAACTTAAGAAGAAAAGGAGGGGGGGGAGTCAACGACCTACATAAGGGGACTGCGTGAAGATGAGGGGAAAGGGGAGGGGAGGGGAGGGGAGGGGGGGGAGGGGAGGGGGGGAGGCAGCATATATGCAAATCCCAGGGAGAAAAAGAAATGCATTTCGAATGTAGAATGCGTTAGAATGTAGGTACACGAAGAAAGCACACTGGGAGAAGGGTCTAGAAAAAAACGAAGGGTTAAGAGCACGAAGAGGGGGGGAGGGGGAGGGGAGGATAGGGCTTTGGTATGCATTTAGGCAAATATCCGTTTAAAAACCGTTGTGTCGCTTATAAAAATATGATCAATTCCAATGGCATCCAAAGGAGGGAGAGGTAGAAAAAAGACACACGCACATAAGCCTACATGCATATATATAATCCAATGCCGACTGAACCATAAGATGCGGCAATATTTCACAGCTTGGAATCACTCGCATGCTTTAAAGAAGAAAGGGATAATTGCTTCCGTATGATAATCCGAATTCATGAATATTTACGCTTCTCTGAAAAAATGACGTCTCAGCTTCCGTTTTCTATGTGCTTGCGTCCCCCGTCACGTTTCCAGGGGTGACAATGACATTCTATAGCCTGCAGTCGTAGGATATTACTATTGTGGTCGCGGCTCATACCAGCCTGGAGTTGGCATAAACACCATTTCTCTCGGACAAAGGAGACGCGGGAAGGGGCCATTAGTACAAAAAGGGGAAGGTAATACGAAGAATAAACGATTGTCAAAGCACTTTCAAGAGGTCACTAAACTTTAAATGTGCAGGTATTGGCGTCCGCACAATGCACCTGGTCCGAAAGCCCGGCTGGCATGCAATTACTTTTCTTTTTTTATTTGCGGAGCGCTATAGATGTGCAAATAAACAAACAAATAAATTGATTTGTATGAGAGTGCTATATATCTTACGTATGGGGAAAGAGAGAGATAGGGGGAGAGGGAAGAGAGGAGAGAGGAGAGCAGAGAGAGAGAGAGAGAGAGTGAGAAAGAGATAGAGAGAGAGAGAGAAAAAAAGAGGGAGGTAGAGAGAGAAAGGGAGGGAGGGAGAGAGAGAAAGAGAAAGGGAGAAAGAAAGGGAGAAAGAAAGAAAAAGAAAGAGAGAGAGAGAAATAGAGAGAGAGAGAGATAAAGAGACAGAGAGAGAGAATGAAGAAAGCTCAAACCTTTCAAATTCTGTAAATGTACTCGTTTTAACAACAAGAGTCTTTGGAACTGAGTCAAAATTTCCCGTGTCTGATTCCACAATTTAAATCAATGCGAAAATGCTTGGTTAAAACGTTTTTTTCTTTTCTTTTCTTCTCTTTACAGTACTAGTATAACCATTAACAATCACAATCTAATAATAATAATGATGATAATAATAATAATGATAATAATAGTAACAACAATAATAATGACTGATAATGACAATGATAATAACAATAATAGTAATAATAATAATAATAATAATAATAATAATAATAATAATAATAACAATAATAACAACAACAACAATAATAATCGTTATACGTCTCCTACTAATATTACTATAACTGTTACTACTACCACTAATAATGATCAGAATAGAGAAAAAAGACATTGTCTGGATGATGAAAATGGGTACACCCAAATACATCAATAGAAAATGGGTCAAAACAACCACAGAAAACGGGAAGGAGAAAAACCGCCAGGAAAAATATGCACCAAAATCGTCGACAAAGCGAAGTAACCACAGAAACGTTTTTGAAAATACGAAATCACAAAAGAATCCCTCTGGGCATTTCCTCTCAATGGAACCGAAAATAACGTAATCATATATCAAGAGGGGAAAAAAATATATAAATGATAACATATACACCGTTCCTCATCCCTCATCATTAAAAAGAAAACCGAAGGAAAAATCATATAAAATCAAGTTTAAAAAATATCTAAAAAACGCCGTACATAAAAAAATAATTCCTCACAAAACTTTCCCTTGTTTCATAAGCGGTGTAATGAGGTTAGTTGACCGCAGTGTGCAGACGGAAGGGTGAAAACCAGGCTGAAACATAGTTAATGATGACACTTACGGTAATGACTCTGGTTTTTAAGGGGAGACTGAGATGGAAGGCAAAGGGGATGGCGGTGGAAATCAAGAAAAAAACGGATGGGGATACAAGGAAAGGGGGAGATAAAAGGAAATGAGGGACAGAGGTGAAGAAGGGAGGTGGGGAAACGGAGATGAAGGTTAAAGGGGGAAACATCCTTAGCGATCTAATTTCATGCCCGTTAATTAGGACTCGTTTAACGCGGAGATAACAATAGATAAAAGAATAACAATATCAATGACAATCTTACTATAATACCCAACATCACAATGCAACAGTAAACTGAAATACAACACGTGCGTGCGAGTCATCTTGTATTTCTGCAAACT
>BOPN01002883.1:83726-93726 GCA_017312705.2 Penaeus japonicus | reverse complement strand
AGGGGCAGGGTGTTAGGGGAGGGGGACGGAGGTGAGGGAAGGGGGGGGGGGATAAGAGAGGGGGGAGGGGATAAGAGAGGGGGGGGGGAAGGGGCAAAGGAGAAAAGAGAGGAGACAAGGAAGATGAGAGAAGAGGGGAGACGTGTGGAGAGAACGGGGTATGGGGTTGAAGGGAATGGAGCTACAAGACAGGGAAGACATGATAGAAAGCGAAGAGAGGAGGAAGCGGGGGAGAGAAGAGAGAGGAGCAGAAACATTTCCCGCGTGAGCACACCGATGCCAAAAACGATTCAGAATCGAAATAAGAACAAAAACAGAAGACGGTTACGTAAGGAGAAGGGTACGAAAAGAGGGCAAAAATCTTACTTAACATAAACTAAAGTTAATAGATAAGGTGACATAACATATTGCTTTTTAAGGTAGGAGATACATAATTCAACAAAAAAGAATATAATGAAACACAAGTACAAATATCAAACACACACACAGAGGGGGGAGGGGGGAGGGGGTGGCGGAAGAGGAGGAGGAGGAGGAGGGAGGAAGAGAGAGAGAGAGAGAGAGAGAGAGAGAGAGAGAGAGAGAGAGAGAGAGAGATAGAGAGAGAGAGAACAGTGCCAAGATGAACAGGACCTTGCAGTAAACGAGGGAATTCAAGAGTGACGGAGAAGGGCGTGGCACCAGAAGCAGTGGCGGAGGGAGGAAGAAAGCAAGGTAGGGGGAGGGGGAGGGGGAGGGAAGAAGATGGGGAAGGAAGGAAGAAGAACAATGAGCAAGGTGTACAGAAAGATGGCGGAGAGAATGGGATTAAAAGATGGGCGTGGAAAGGAGGTAGGTCAATGAATTAGGAGGGAGAAAGAGACGCTGAAAGCAAAATTGTTGCGATAGGAAAGGAGGGTGGGAGAGGGAGAGAGGGGGAGAGGGGGAGAGGGGGAGAGGGAGAGAGGGAGGGAGAGAGAGAGAGAGAGAGAGAGAGAGAGAGAGAGAGAGAGAGAGAGAGAGAGAGAGAGATTGAGAGAGAGAGAGAGAGAGAGAGAGAGAGAGAGAGAGAGAGAGAGAGAGAGAGAGAGAGAGAGAGAGAGAGAGAGAGAGAGAGAGAGAGAGAGGGGAGAGGGGAGAGAGAGAGAGAGAGAGGGAGAGAGAGAGAGAGAGAGAGAGAGAGAGAGAGAGAGAGAGAGAGAGAGAGAGAGAGAGAGAGAGAGAGAGAGGGAGAGAGAGAGAGAGAGAGAGAGAGAGAGAGAGAGAGAGAGAGAGAGAGAGAGAGAGAGAGAGAGAGAGAGAGAAAGAGAGAAGGGGGGGGGAGGAAGAAGAGAAGAAGGGAGGGAGGACGGGAGGAACGGGAGGACGAGAGAGGACGAGAGAGAGAGAGAGAGAGAGAGAGAGAGAGAGAGAGAGAGAGAGAGAGAGAGAGAGAGAGAGAGAGAGAGAGAGAGAGAGAGAAGCGGGCCTCAACCAGGGGAGATATTAAGCCCCCCTTGAGCAGGTCGAACCGGTCCGAGATGGCTATGGGGGAGAGGGGGGGTAGGGAAGGTCTAAGGGGGAGGGGGTTAAGGGAAGGGAATAGGTGGGCAGGTGGGAGGTCTTTAAGAGAAGGGGGAGGGGGGAGGGGATGGAAGGGCTAAGGGGGAGGGGGTTGAGGGAAGGGAATAGGTGGGCAGGGGGGAGGGGCAAAGAGGTAGAAGGTAAGGGGGAGAGATATCGAGAGTCTGGCTCATTATCTCCTGCCCAATTAGTAAGGACGTCACTACAACCCCCCTACCCCCTCCCCAACCCCACTACTCTCCCTCTCTAACCCCCACCTCCCCCCAACCCCCAGTCCCTCCTTCACCCCTGGTAGCAGGAGCAAGAGGGAGCGATAAAGGATAAACGGTAAGTAGCCAAAGCCGTTGATAAAAACAGGGTACAGGTAATGGGCGGAAAAAGCGAACGAGGGAGAAGGGGAACGGAGAAAAGACGCGGCTCACAGGGGAATAAATGAGGGGGTGGAAGGGCGCCGATGATGAAGGCATAAAGAAGAAGAGAGATAAACGAAGGGGAGATGGAGAAACAACTAGAACGGAAGAGGAAAATGCAAAAGGAATAAACATCAACACAAAAGGAACAAACAAGTAAGTAAGGGGTAGATCGGCAGATTAACAACGGAATAAAAGAGAGTACCAAACGTCATGAATTAAAATATTTATAAAATTAATAATTTAGAACAGTGAGAAAGAGAAACTAAAAGATTAAAATAATGATAACAGTACTACTAATAATTATAATAATAACGATAATAGTAACAGTAGTAGTAGCAGTGTTAATAGTAACAATGGTATAATATCATGTTCACCAAATGCACGTAGATGATCGTGCCAAAAAGGGAAGAGAAGGAGGAGGAGGATAGGGAGAAGGAGGAGGAGATAGGCGACAGGGAGGAGGAGGGAGAGGGAGGGGCATGGGGTGAAGAGCAGGGGGAGAGGGAGGGGGAGAGGGAGGGGGAGGGTCGTTGATGAGTCGGGAAGAGGTATGGAGCGCAGATGAACTGGCGACGGGCGTTGGCAAGGAAACAAGCCACCTGTTGGACCAAAATATACATGACACAAGCCCGACCACATGCCTGCCTCATGGTCAGAATGGGGCCACATGGGAAGCAAATTCATGTGAGGGCAAACGAGAAAAAAAATCTAATTAGGATATAAACATTTCCCACATACGTCCATGCGTGTGTTTGAGCACTTTTGTATGCGCATGTGTCTGTACGTGCGGTATACGCTTTAGGTGGGCCTAGTGTGAGTGACTTGCATAGACATTTCTGAATAAGACATAAGGCGGGGTACTCCCTTATAATAATAAGGGGTACAGTGAAAGAGATTGAACATGGATAAACATAATGATAAGAAAATTCCAACACTGGGAAACATTGCCAGTCAGAGGTAAATACAGAAACTAGTTTTTATTATCGAGGTGGAGAGAGACAGACAGTCTGATGAATAGAGAGAGACAGACAGATAGAAAGAGGGGGGAGCAAAACTTTACATAGAAATAAATTAAGAGAACTTAAAGAGAAAGAAGGACGAGGAAATTCGGAAGATAGATAAGAAAACAATACGAGAAGGATACAATAAGCAAGAATGAGAGAAACAGACAAGTTGTTACTTAAATCTCAATATTAGAGAGAGAGAGAGGAAGATACAGAGAGACAGAGAAAGAGATAGATAGATAGATAGATAGATAGATAGATAGATAGATAGAGAGAGAGAGGGGGGGGGGGAGAGAGACAAACAGAAAGACAGAGAGAAGAAGATAGATAGATATATAGATAGATAGATAAATAGATGAAAGATATAGATAATGAAAAGGCGAGAGCGAGATACATCAAAAGCAAGAGAAAAAATGCCAGCACAAATGAGTCATTCGCCTCTGACATTCCACAAGAGCTTTGGCAGACAGGCGACACCCACATTATGACACGCAGTTATGTAAACTAACCAATATTTGCTAGTACCGACATTACGACAGTCCCTAATTGTTGCGATTATCAACAAAACAACATTTCATCACACACTGCAAAAGCCACCTGATAGGAATATTGCAAACGGCGGCATATGTGCAATCACTTGATGACTCGTTAAAACTATGGCCTGAAATAAATCTTCAGAAAAAATAATAACATGGACAAACACAAGCACAAACTTTCCCGTGGATTGCCAGGCAAACGAACGTGTCGGAAGGCGGACGAAGGAAGTGCAATAAAGTCAGAGGCAACAATGCAACAATGATCACTTCCTGTGCTATCGGCGTTTCCGTAAATCGCTGATGACAAATATGCGGCAACACCTAAAAATAAGGAAGGAGGGAGGAGAAAGTGAGAGGCATGAGAGAGGGAGCGAAAAAAATAATGAGAGATAGAGATAGATAGAGAGAGAGAGAGAGAGAGAGAGAGAGAGAGAGAGAGAGAGAGAGAGAGAGAGAGAGAGAGAGAGAGAGAGAGAGAGAGAGAGAGAGAGAGAGAGAGAGAGAGAGAGAGAGAGAGAGAGAGAGAGAGAGAGAGAGAGAGAGAGAGAGAGAGAGAGAGAGAGAGAGAGAGAGAGAGAGAGAGAGAGAGAGAAAGAGAAAGAGAGAGAAAATTGAGAAAAAGAGAGAGAAATAGAGAAAGAGAGAGAAAGAGAGAGAGAGAAAATTGAGAAAAAGAGAGAGAAATAGAGAAAGAGAGAGAAAGAGAGAGAGAGAAAATTGAGAAAAAGAGAGAGAAATAGAGAAATAGCGAGAAAGTGAGACCTCCTCAACCCATCTCGACGTAATTAATCTCTCAGACATACCAACCAGGCAGCTAATTACTTACCAACCACTTTACGAGTGGCGCCACAAGACCACCCGGCGCCCATGACTGGGATTGGCTTCCTATTGGGTTGTGATTGGAGTGTCATTCCACGATTCCTCGCTTGTTACGTCAATGTATAATACAAAGGACCGATATACAGACACAAAGAGGGGGAATGGAAGGAAGAGAGGAAGAGAGGAAGAGAGGGAGGGAGGGAGAAAAGGAGGGAGGGAGAGAGAAAGAGAGGGAGAGAGAGAATAAGAGAGAGATAATGAGAGGGGAGGGAGGGAGATAAAGGGAGAGGGAGAGGGAGATAAAGGGAGAGGGAGAGGGAGAGGGAGAGGGAGAGAGAGAGAGAGAGAGAGAGAGAGAGAGAGAGAGAGAGAGAGAAAAGAGTGAGAGAAAAAGAGAGAGAGAAAGATAGGGGGCGAGACGAAGGGGGAAGACCCACGAGACAATAACGAGGGTGTAAAATAAGAGGATTAAACATAAGAGGATAACGAATAATCAATGGATTAACGATAAGGGAAAACAGGGCTATTAGTGTTGCCCAAAAAGCGAAGAGGATTAGTAAGGATTAGAATTGGAAGAAGAGGAAAAGGAGGAAGAGGAAGGAAGAGAAGGAAGAGGAGGGAGAAGAAGGAAAATAAGGAAGAGGAGGAGAGGAAAATAAAAATAATCTTCACCCCTTCTTCCCCTCGCCCTCCACTCTCCCTTCCTTCTCTGCCGCTCCCCCACCCCCCATCCCACCCCATCCTGCCTGCCTCGTATTTCCGGTCCAAAGTCCGCCTCCAGCTTCTCTTCCAGAAACCCCACGTGGGTTCTCAGGATCTACACGGATACTAGCTAATGTTGACAATTGATATTCAAATTGTTGCTTGTGGTTGCAATAAACTGGAAATTTGATGCGACTGCTGTTGTCGTTGTTGTTCTTATCATTCTCTCTTTTGCGAGCTCAAGAGTTCGTCTTTTTCTGATCCCCATCTGCCAAGAGAAAACTCAATATGGTTTCCTCTCTTTAAGGGGGAGGTTAAAGAAATAAATAAACACTAACAAAATAATTTAAAAAAAAGATGGCACTAACATGTTTACACCCCTCTCTCTCT
Source organism: Penaeus japonicus (assembly GCA_017312705.2). NCBI lineage: Eukaryota > Metazoa > Arthropoda > Malacostraca > Decapoda > Penaeidae > Penaeus > Penaeus japonicus. Next base: position 88,323 of record BOPN01002883.1, on the reverse strand, counting down.
TACCTTTCCCCTTCGTTTCCCACCTTCCATCAAAAAACTTATTTCCTATGGATCTGTTCCATGACGCTAGAATTTCCAACAACAAAATCAGACCATATAAAAAAACATATAAATGTATTTATATAAAGCATTTAGCACCCCCCCCCCCCCTCCCCGACACACACAAACAAAGCAAAACAATAAAGCAGAATTAAAGAAACCCCACCTTTCACCTCTTCATCATAATAATAACATCAAACAATATAGCACAAGACAAGGCCCTCCTCCCTCTTGCTACCTCCCCCCTTCCCCCTCCCCCTCCCCCTCCCCCTCCCCGTCCTGGCAGGCCGCCACAACCCCCGCTCTCACCCCACCCGGCTCCCCCCGATCCCCATCCGGCCTCACCCCCCTGCTCCATCCCCGCCTCCCCTCCTTCCCCCTCATCCCACCTGCCATCTCTCCTGAGGTGAAGCAATGACGAGCCGACATTCCTGCAGGGTGCAGCGCAAGGTCGTCGTGACGCCACGTTGAAGCCTCTCGGGAAGGAGGGGAGGCGAGGGAGGGAAGGAAAGACGAGAGTGAGGGAAAGGGAAAGGGAGAGGGAGAGGGGGGGGGTGAGGGAGGGAGGGAGGGAGAGAGAGAGAGAGAGAGAGAGAGAGAGAGAGAGAGAGAGAGAGAGAGAGAGAGAGAGAGAGAGAGAGAGAGAGAGAGAGACGGAAGGAGAAGGTGAAGAGGGGGAGAATAGGAAAAGGGAGAGGATAAGAGGGATAAGGAAGAGGAGGATGATAAGGTGATAAGGAGGAAGATGAAGAAGAGTAGAAGCAGGAGGAGGAGGAGAAAGAGGAGGAGGAAGAGAAGAAAAAAAGGAGAACTAAAGGGAGCAGAGATAAAGAGACAGAGGTAGAAGGAAGTATATATATAGAGCGGGGATGAGAGATTTGACAGAGAGGTAGATGATGAAAAGAAAGTCCTAATGACGAGCGAACTAAAAGGAAAGCAAAGAAAAGCAAAAACTACAAGGCGAGCAGCAACGAACGCGGCCGCCACAAGAACCAAGTGGGAGTTTCCTCGCGCCGAGATCGCGCTCCCAGCTGACGCACCCACGTGGTCCTCGGCGTCTAATTACGTCACCTGCTCGCACCTGTTCCGGCGTGGGTTTCAAATGCATATTCAAACGCATTTCCAGTAAATAATAATCCATGGATACGTGATTTGAGACATTAAAATATGATTTCCGAAATTCAAAGACTGAAAGAATTTAATTGCGACCCTCTTTCCCTTCAGTCTTGACACAAGCACAAGTAACAACACACACACGCTTACGTATGAGCAAATACAACAAACTTATCAAAAAGCACACAGGCGAGGTCACAGGGTCACAAACGAATCCGCCGTAAATAACGAACTTTTCAGTCAAAGGATCTCACGGAAAATTTCTAGGTTAACTAGAGCCAATTAGTCTGGTGGGACAGAGAACAATAACAACGAAAAATACATGAGTAAATTCTGTTATGAATATATAATCAAATAAAATATGAAATGACACGCGAACCTCAACAAAAATAATAATACAAAGTAAAACCATGAATAGAAACAAAGAATAAAACAAAATGAAAAGGACACCACCAACCAATGCTAGAGCTTTAAAAAAAAGTATATCTAAATATGTTGAAATAACAGCACACAATTTCTCCAAGACGACAGGACCCACCCATCCAACTTGCAGGTCCAACTAATCATACTCCGCAGCGCCGAACTGCCAGACCCCGAACGCGGAAGCCAAACCCGACCAAGAGAGGGAAAATACACCGCCTAACTATCATTTCCGTTTGAATGAAGGACGATCAAAACACACGGAAAATGATCGTGGTGTTCAAAAGCATCCCTTGATAAAGGCAAGATCCACAAGGGCGGAAATCTGATCCCAAAATGACAAGTGCTTCGACCATGAGGGAATGGACGCAACACGCGTGGTGGTTGTTAAAGTTGCGTAGAGTGCACGTCAAGGATTACATTAATCTGTTGCAAGGTCGGTGCGATGACATGAGGGTTCGGGGGAAAATCTAGAGCTGTTCCAGGGCTAAACAAAGGAGAAGAAAATATCTAGAAACATAACTTTTATCAAGCAGTAGAAATATCAGCAGTGGCAATAACAGCAGCAGCAGTAGTAGCAGAAGCGGTAGATGTAATGGTAAGTCTTAGGAATATGGGACGCTTGAAAGCCATATTCTGTAGAAGTAAATAAAAAAAATAGTTGATCCCAATTACAACTTCATGCCATCAAAAGAGACATTCTCCAACAAATTAAAAGTGAAAAATAAATGAAAACAAGAGCATGACACAAACGCGAGCGAAAGTCCGTTCCGCCTCGCCGCCCGTGACGTGAGGAACGAGATGCAGCTTCCCCTAGTGAGAGAGGGAGGGGGAAGTGAAGAAATAAGGGAAGAAGGGAAGGAGGGAAGGAGGGAAGGAGAGAATAAGAGAAGGAAGGAAGGAAGGAAGGAAGAAATGGACCAAAGAATGTGGCAGGAGGAAGCAATCGAGATGCAGTAACGCCGTTGCAAGCGGCCGCAGCGCAAGAGCACCTAATCGCTCCGGTAACCTGTGAGAACGGCGCAGTCGTAACAGCCCTGCCGTGTGGAAACCTTCAGCGATAACCTCTCGTGGGAGCGGCACTGCATCGACAACGTGCGCTTCGAGAACCGCGCTGCAACGACATGCAATCGGTCCACCATTGCGTAAGCATGCAGTCTTTTACAGGTCACGCCCCACACAGAAGCCTTTTCAAGACAAGTGTGTGTTTTGTTCACACGTAAATACAGCAAGCACGGTAAAAAGTCGGCAAAGACCATGCAAATAAAAACAACACAATTGGTAAGCACTCATAAGACATCTTCGGACATAACCATGGCATCATATATATATATATATATATATATATATATATATATATATATATATATATATACATATACATATACATATATATATACATATACATATACATATACATATACATATACATATACATATACATATACATATACATATACATATACATATACATATACATATACATATACATATACATATACATATACATATACATATACATATACATATACATATACATATACATATACATATACATATACATATACATATACATATACATATACATATACATATACATATACATATACATATACATATACATATACATATACATATACATATACATATACATATACATATACATATACATATACATATACATATACATATACATATACATATACATATACATATACATATACATATACATATACATATACATATACATATACATATACATATACATATACATATACATATACATATACATATACATATACATATACATATACATATACATATACATATACATATACATATACATATACATATACATATACATATACATATACATATACATATACATATACATATACATATACATATACATATACATATACATATACATATACATATACATATACATATACATATACATATACATATACATATACATATACATATACATATACATATACATATACATATACATATACATATACATATACATATACATATACATATACATATACATATACATATACATATACATATACATATACATATACATATACATATACATATACATATACATATACATATACATATACATATACATATACATATACATATACATATACATATACATATACATATACATATACATATACATATACATATACATATACATATACATATACATATACATATACATATACATATACATATACATATACATATACATATACATATACATATACATATACATATACATATACATATACATATACATATACATATACATATACATATACATATACATATACATATACATATACATATACATATACATATACATATACATATACATATACATATACATATACATATACATATACATATACATATACATATACATATACATATACATATACATATACATATACATATACATATACATATACATATACATATACATATACATATACATATACATATACATATACATATACATATACATATACATATACATATACATATACATATACATATACATATACATATACATATACATATACATATACATATACATATACATATACATATACATATACATATACATATACATATACATATACATATACATATACATATACATATACATATACATATACATATACATATACATATACATATACATATACATATACATATACATATACATATACATATACATATACATATACATATACATATACATATACATATACATATACATATACATATACATATACATATACATATACATATACATATACATATACATATACATATACATATACATATACATATACATATACATATACATATACATATACATATACATATACATATACATATACATATACATATACATATACATATACATATACATATACATATACATATACATATACATATACATATACATATACATATACATATACATATACATATACATATA
>BOPN01002883.1:76226-78726 GCA_017312705.2 Penaeus japonicus | reverse complement strand
GCCAGGAGGGTCATTAGGGCCTCGCAGACACAAGACCTCCTTGTCGCCTCGCAGCCCCGCGTCTTGTGCCTCCGTCAAGGAAATCATTAAGACACTCGCCCTTTCTCTCTCTAGTGAACAGGTCACTATGTATGCAGAGTATACGTATGTGTTGTGAACACGAGCAGGGCCTATATGCATTATGCATAAACACAGACACAGACACAGACACAGACACAGACAAAGACATACATACACATACACATACACACACACACACACACACACACACGCGCATACACATACACATACACATACACGTACACGTACACGTACACGTACACGTACACGTACACGTACACGTACACGTACACGTACACGTACACGTACACGTACACACACACACACACACACACACACACACACACACACACACACACACACACACACACACACACACACACACATATATATATATATATATATATATATATATATATATATATATATATATATATATATCGTAAAATTAACTTCCCTCTCCTATTTCAAATTTCCCTTCTCAACGCTGATTACGAAGCCCAAGTCGACCGTCCTCATGGCTTTCCCGCCCGTCCGCCCCTATCGATAGTTGTGCTAATGTAACCCCTTATCTCGAGTCTCATGATAAGCGCGACATTCAAATTAAAATCTTTCACAAAGCGTAAACAGACAGAGCTTGCAAGAAGACCAAACAGAAAAAAAAATCTAAATATACGTGATCGTTGAAAATAAAACATAAGCAAAGTATACCTATAAATAAAAAACTATACCAAACAAATATATAAAGCGATAAACAAACAAACCCTCTAACAATAATAACAATTACACACGAAATCACCTGTGGAGATTCCCTTATCACTCCACCAAACGATAAGATTACCAATGTACGTTGTTTTAGTTGAGTGAAAGGAAAGCACGCATGCACTCACACTTACTCTCACTCCCTATTACTAGAATCCATATTACTAGCTATATCCTCTCCCTCCTAACACGTACACATAATAGGATGGTGGAAAATTGGAGGAAAAGATCGAGGTTAGAAAGTAAGAGAGAAAAAATCTAAATACCACGACCTAAAGGCAGCTTCACAAGGCTGTGAATTCCTTTCCCCCTATTTCCTTCCCTCCAGTGCTGAGCTATTGGGAAAAAGGGAAAGAGTGCCGTAGAAACGAGTACGTGAGCTAAATAAGGGTGCCATCACTGTAAAAAAAAGTTTGGTAACCACTATGTACACGTCCACGTGCGCGTGTGCGTGCCACCCGACCGCGTAATCAATCTCTTTGTTTGATTACTTGCCATGTAAGGAGCAGGGCAGCTCCAGCTGAAGGGGATACTCCCTCGCCCTTCGCCAGGTAAGGGAGAGTGACCGGGAACTCGATGCAGGAGGAACCGGGGCTCTGGGGTCTGGGCGGCGCCCTGACAAGCTTTGCGGATATCTTTCAGTGATTACAACGAGAGAGAGAGATAACGAGAGAGAGAGAGAGAGAGAGAGAGAGAGAGAGAGAGAGAGAGAGAGAGAGAGAGAGAGAGAGAGAGAGAGAGAGAGAGAGAGAGAGAGAGAAAGAGAAAGAGAAAGAGAAAGAGAAAGAGAAAGAGAAAGAGAGAAAGAGAGAGAGAGAGAGAGAGAGAGAGAGAGAGAGAGAGAGAGAGAGAGAGAGAGAGAGAGAGAGAGAGAGAGAGAGAGAGAGAGAGAGAGAGAGAGAGAGAGAGAGAGAGAGAGAGAGAGAGAGAGAGAGAGAGAGAGAGTGAAAGAGAGTGTGAATGAAAAAGAGAGAGAAAGAGAGTGAGAGAGAGAGTGTGAATGAAAAAGAGAGAGCGTGAGAGCGAGAGCTAGAAGGAACAACCTATGCGAGAGCGAGAAAGGAAAAGAGAGGGAGAGACAAACGGTAGGCGGATGGAAGGGCAACCGGGCAAATATTTAATGCATGTCATCAATCAGTAATTCTGCCTCAGGACTCCATATGAGCAAACGCCCTCATGTGAGTGAGTGCCTTATGTTGATCCGAAACTGATAACCTACTAGGTCCCATCTCCCCCCGCCACACACACTCACACTCTCTCTCTCTCTCTTTATCTCTTTCATTTTTTTTTCTCTCTCTCTTTGTTTGTCTGTCTGTTTGTCTTAACTACATCTACGTGAAGGACACTACTCGTAACAATATTCGTCTCGCTTCAGCAACCGGAAATACCAGTGTGTTCTCTAAGCCTCCAGACAGGTGCTGATCTCCTTTGACATCCGGATAAGAAACACATGACAAGAAGTCCGACAATCGCTAACTCACGCAATTCACAAAAATCCCTCCCCCCACCCCCAGCCTGCCTCCCCCTTCATAATCCAAAAGATAATTCGAAAATGTCTCTTAATCCCCCGAGAGTAATCCGCAATCGCCGCGAGGCCGATCTCGCTCTCAACCATCGGAGGAAAAAAATACTGCTCCTTCCTTCCCTCCCCCTTCCCTCCCCCCTTATATCCGGCTCA
>BOPN01002883.1:58726-71226 GCA_017312705.2 Penaeus japonicus | reverse complement strand
CTGATTTTCCTCCAAGAGCACTAACATATTTTTGTCTGTGAAAAACATAATAAATTGTCTATGCCACCTCCTCTGATTGTCCAACTCTGCTCTTCGTATTCCTTCTTCTTCTATTGCCTTCTCATCCGTTTATCTTCTCTCTCCTCCAGCCGATCACGTCTCCGGCGTGACGTCTCCGCCACAACTTCCGGCCCGAGAAACTTGGGATCGGGAAAGGGGAGGGGAGGGGAGGGGAGGGGAGGGGGGGGGGGGGGGGGGGGGGGGGGGGGGGGGGGGGGGGGGGGGGGGAGACGAATTGAGAGATGGAAGGTGTATAAGGGGGTAGGGAAGGAGTAGGGAATGAAGAGGGGAAAGGATAGAAGGGGTAGAGGAAGGAGAAGGAGAAGGGGAAAAAGGGGAGAGGGGAAAGAGGAAAGGTAAAAGTAGAAAAGAAATAGGTAGGGAAAAGGGCAGAAGGGGATGGGTAAGGGAGGGAGGGAGGAAGGGAGGTCCTGCGCGCGGAAAAACGTCGAGCTTTTTGAACCCCGCGCAGCGCCGAACCTCCCGCGCTGTCGGTGTCAACGTCGCGATCCCCCTGGGAAAATGCAGCCGTAAGTGCGCGGTTAAACTCGGGTGTTGATTTCCCTGTTGCGTCTTGGCTCCCTCCGAGGCGGGGTCTTGGGAGCTGCTTGCAGCTCAAGCACGCGGAGTGTCTTGTTTCTCGCATCTTGTTCATCTCTGCCTCTGTTAAACTTTCTGTTAAACTTTCTGTCAAACTGTCTGTCTGTCTATACATACATAAATACATGCATACACACACATGCACGAAATATATATATATATATATATATATATATATATATATATATATATATATATATATATATATATATATATATGTGTGTGTGTGTGTGTGAGTGTGTGTGTGTGTGTGTGTGTGTGTGTGTGTGTATCATTGACATTGCGTGGTTTAACATGCTTTGTTCATGTTTCCGTTCTTCTTCTGTAGTCAGTGTTGAGTTGTTGTATATCTACCCCTTCCCTCTCCCTCTTCCTCTTTCTCTCCCCCTGTGTGTGGGCCTTTCTTTTCTTCCTCCTCCTCTCCCTTTTCTCTCTTCCTCTCTGTCTGTCCGCCTATTTTCACGTCCCCTCCTTCTTCTCCTCCATGCGACAAACCCAACAATAAACATTGTGGCAACAGCCGAGGAAGCACTATAATTACAACAAACGGAAAGGAACCCGAGAAGACCGAATAAAAACAAGCGTGCTTCTAGTCTAGAAGGTTATGCACGTATACCGAGGAAGAGATGGAAAGAAAGAAAAGAGACATAAAGATAAAGAAGGGTGAGACGAAGAAATTAGACGATGGAAAAGAAGATAAATGGGATAGGAAAAGGTTGGTGACATTCTAAAAAGAAAGAAAAAAAGATCGGAGGAAAGAAGAGAGGAACTGGGGGCACTGGTAGGGAAGATGTAAATGACGGGACGAGAAAGAGAAGAATGTGCAGAGAAGGAAAACGAAAGGGGAGAGAGAGAGAGATTGAAGAGTAATGTGAGATAAAGGTAGAGAGGAGATGCAAAAAAAAAAGGGAGGCGAGAGAAAAACACTGGTCAACAAGGACCCCCACCAACACCCTTAATTAAACCCCAAGGAGAGAATATAGCAAAGACAAAAAAGGGGAAAGGTAGAAGAAAAAGAGGGAAAAACAACTTTCACACGGGAAAGATCCTAATTGGAACGCCTAAAGCAACAGGAAAACGGTCAATGTCGCGACACCGAAGCCACAGTTAAACTTCAAAGACGTCCTCCAAGATGCTATTAAACTCTACTTGCTTTCACCTCTCCCTCGATGCCTGCCTGCAACCGCCTCTTACCTGGAAGATGGAGAAAACAACAGTTACCATGGTATCTATCACACTTGGTTGGAAAAATATAAAAGATAATCATTAATACAAACAATTTGAATCGCGTCCGATACCCGCCACCTGTTAAGACCTGCACCCGAAGAATGTTAATCTGAGAATCCCACCACTAACACCGCCCACGAACAAAACAAACCTCAACAAAAGATGCCAGAAACCAGAAACCAGCAAGACACGCAACCTAACCGACACACCGACCCTGTTAGCGCGACACGAGCGCCACAAGGAGTCGTCACGCCGGGCCGTCGGACGCTCGTGACGATCAAGGCGAAGAGAAACCGCTAGCCGCTACGTAGCAGCTTCTCCTCGGGCGCCTCCTTTCCGCTCGCTGGTTATAATAGTCTCCTTACCGCGGCGCGCCGCGCCGTCACCGCCACAGGTCCTGCGTTGCTAACTGTCCAGAACACTATAGGCGATCCTTTAAAGTCTTCTACTCTTCTTTCACCATTCTTTCTCTTTTTATCATTATCTGGAGCATTTTTCCAGATAATGTTCATCCCCCGCCCCTCTCCCTCTCTTTCTTTCTGCCTCACTTTCTCACATATATACTTCTATTCTCCTTCATTTCATGCATATTACACAGGGCCTCGAACAACCTTCCTAATCACAGCAAATGCGAGAAAAAGAGGGCGCACCCACGACTTTATCACCTGTAATAATCTACTTTCCACCGACGTCGTCGTATCTACAAGGCTGTGAACAATAGACAGGGAGGAAGGGAGGGGGAGGTAAAACAAAAGTCCTTTGCGGTGGGAAGGAAGCTGAAAAGTGAAGTCTGTTTGTAAACATTCGAATGCCTCCTAATGTAGTATCAAACGCCGCCAGTATCACAGCTACCTTAATAATGCACTGCAAGATAACACTACAGCCTCAATAATAATCCCCTCTACGCAAGAGAACACGTCTGGCTCAGCACATCAGCTCATAATACAATGCATCCATGACATAGTTGAGAGAGGGATTTGTATCTTGGGTTAATGATATTCAAGGACGTTCATCTTCATCCAGGTACAATCTTCCTCTATATTCATACTGAGACAATATGAAGGAATCCATAAAATTGGATGAGGAAAAGAAGAAATATCAGCATGAAAGCTATAACAATCCTTTGTGATGACTGATGGAATTAATCGACCTTTTCCAAGACGATTCCAAACTCTTGCCAGGTATCCCAAGGTTCTCGACGTCTCATTCAGCTGTCAAAGTGCCCTTTCAGCTGCCAAGGCATGCGTTTACCAGGGCCGCTATTAACGAATCAGTCGAGAGAGGCTAGCACTAAGTATGGGCATTACAACACAGCGCCATTTTCCCTCATTCGTAAATATCGCACGGTGCTGACACAAGCAAGGGCGGGTCGTGTACTATGGGAAAGAGAGGGCGTTTCCAAATGTGGGCGGGAAGAGACTAATGATCGCTGCCGGGCGTGCGAGGCTGTCTTGCGTGGGTGGGAATGAAATGCGGGCATCACGACCACAGTGCGTGTAAGGGTAGCAGCTGTTCGCCCCGCACACGCATACATACATACATCCACATTATAGAGCTACAGCAACCGATGAAACTTCCAGGAAGGCCGAACACTTGTCGTGAGCATCTCCACCGCCGCTGGTCGACGCGGAGCATCGCTACCTCACTCCGCCGCCCACTCGAGGCCTGGCAGCTACACGGCAACAGTAGCAATCCGGGCGTAACGCATCGGAGAGGTTATGCAACGCTCGTGTGAGGCATCGCGCTCATAACTATCACACGCAGGTTGCAATCGGAATATGTAATGTGTAGGACGCAATATGGCGCGCATATCGCACGTCATACAAGAAAGGCAGAAACACAGGTGCTCTCTTGTAACTGCGACATTCTCTCTCTCTCTCTCTCTCTCTCTCTCTCTCTCTCTCTCTCTCTCTCTCTCTCTCTCTCTCTCATACATACTCGCTTCTGTCTCTTAGCATGACGGAGGTAAGCTCTTCTCTCTCTGCATTCTGCTCCAGTGATCTAATGAACACAAAAACAGGGGGAGAGGGGATAAGGGATGGGGGGGAGGAAGGAAGGGAGGGAGGGAGGGATGGATATATATATATATATATATATATATATATAGAGAGAGAGAGAGAGAGAGAGAGAGAGAGAGAGAGAGAGAGAGAGAGATGCAATAAACAACTCAACACTGACTACAGAATAAGAACGGGAAAAAAGAACAAAGCAATCACGTTAAACCACACAATGTATTCGTCGATTACACAGAAGACGTCAAAATGCCTGTCGTTTTGTCGAAGAGCAATCGAAACACAGTAAACCACAACTTACAACCAGCAATGATACTCATTGTCAGTCGACTCCCCCCCACCCCTCTCTCTCTCTCTCTCTCTCTCTCTCTTTTTCTCTCTCTCTCCCTCTCTCCAATAAAATAAAACAATAATTAATAATAACAATAAATGATAACTCCAGATGATGATAGAAATGAGAAAGAAAAAACTAAAGCAACGCCCCCCCCCCCACTCAACACCCTGCGAGCGCAAGCGAAGACAGCCGCTGCCACTAAAACGCAAACACAGAAAACAAGACGTCCTCCTGCACCTCATTACCGAGGGGATGAGTCAGTCCGGAGCTCCACGCGGCGGGTTCACACTTGAGCTCCTGTCCTTCATTCATGACGGAGCTCCTGGATGCTCCTTTGCCTCCCGACGCCGCCCGACGCCCCCCCCCCCCCCCCCCGGCTGAGGAGCTTCCTGTTGGGGAAGCTGTGAGGGAGGGAAGAGTAGGGAGAGGGAGGGCAAAAGAAAGCATAAGACGAGAATGAAAAATCATCAAATCGAATGTACAGCAAAATAAGTCAATTCGATAATTTTTTCGAGACCATTCTCCATTTTTTGTGTCGGGGAAGTAATTTTTTTTGGGGGGAGGGAGGGGACAGAAGCTAAAAAAATAGAATCAACAAAAATCAAATCGAAATCACATAAAAAAGCCTTACTTCAGACAACTTTTCGAGACCATTTTCTGAAACGTTTTTCTTTTGGGGAGTAGAGAAGAGTGCGGTGAAATAGTGTGGTGCGTCTCCGTATTATATAGCACTGATGTCTTGTAAGGTAGGATATGCTGCCGGTTGGCATGGTGCCGAGGATTGCGTGCCGTTGTTACATGATATGATCTAATGCTGTATGATACGGTTTAGTACTGCATGGCTTGGTACGCAGGACACATTATATATACAGTATAGCACAGTATGGTGCCGTATGATTTGTGGTGCTGTGCACAATATGAAGGAATCTTTAAAAATACTGATGGAATTGGTCTTCGTATGGTTTCACATTACAGTGCAACAAATAATATATAATCATAATGACTGCTACTTGTTGCGCTATTCCATTTATATGATGTAATACTGAGAGAAAGCTAGGACGAAGTGGCAAGAGATACACTTGGGATAGTTTGCTGTGGTAGTCCAGCTGTGATTGTTTAGATGGTGTAAAAGCATATCCTGTTGTACAACTATTTGCCGTAACAAGAAAGGAAGGCATATACATAAAGGAGATAAAGCAAAAAATATGAAGGAAAAGAAAGGAAGATAAAGAAATGACGAAGAAGAAGGGGGGGTCGAAAAAAACGACAACGAGGAAGGACGAAGAAAGTAGAAGACAAGTAAAATGTAGAAAATAAGAAAGACGAAGGAGAAAAAAACGATGAGGAAGAAGAAAGATAAGAATGCGACGACAACGACGAGAAAGGGAATGAGCAAGCAAGCACCGGGCCACTCTTCCTCAGAATCTCCGCCAGACAAGGCAAGAGACCCTTCGCTCCAATAACAAACCGAGACCAGTGCATGCTGACACTCCCGCTGACGCTGTAGCATCCTTGTAACGTCAGGCGATGCATATCATCAGCAACTGACCCTGACCTCGACTGACCTTATGCACGGGCAACAAAAAGGATGACGTCACTCTTTTTAGGATTTGGGATTTGAGGCTTGCGTAAATAGCACACACACTCACGTATACAGTCAATCTACATAAACACACAAACTCTCTTTCTCTCTTCTTCTCTCGCTCCCTCTCTCACTCACTCATACATTAGCTCAATCACTCACTCACATTCATATTAGCGCACACACACACACACACACACACACACACACACACACACACACACACACACACACACACACACACACACACACATATATATATATCATTTTCGTGATTCATGTAACTGATGGCCTGCAAGATATTCCCCATCACCCTTTTTGCTATATGATGTCTACCAACGTGTATCGACTTGCGAAATGGGTAAATTAATTTGTATCACATTCACATGTGGCCAAATGTACTGCTCAATCACACAAACACAAAACAAACATACATGTTATACACACGCGCCCGTAAGCATGGGCGAACGAGTGCACAGACACTCAACACATCAACAAACACATAAATCGAATGCATATAAAAAGGCTTAACTCAGGTAACAGCAACGAGATCGCCTTCCGTACAAAACATGCATGACCTCATCCTAACCTAAGGGAGCCGCATGACACACTACCTCCGCGTGGATACTGTCCACCACTTACCCCATGGCGTCTATGGCACTTTCGGGCAGCTATGGTTGCCTCAAGTCCATAGAGACGGTCGAGTACCAATAGAACAGTGCCATCGCTTGGTACCTGATGATTGTGCAACTTGCAAAAAGAGGTGGGGTAGATGATAGGGGTGGGATGTGGGTGAAATAAGAAGGTAGGGTGGAATAGGGAGGGGTAGGAAGAGGAAATGGGAGAGGGGATAGTTATTGGGGATGGGATGGGATGGGATGGAATGGGAATGAGGTTGACGGAGGCATGGTTGGATATCGAGATGGAGAAAGTGATGAGGGATATGTGGAATGGGAATGGGAACAAGGATGGTGACAGGGGGAGAGGCCTTCGGGTCATCAACTATTTTAGAAGATAGGAAAAGGATCACCTGCCCCATCAAAGCCCCAAACACGCAATCCATCTCCGCCATTCGATCAAACGGATATCGACTTTCTGGACAGGGGGGTTGCCCAACCGCTCTGATGACGCTTCTCTCGCAACCGAACACGTCAATAGTTCCCCAACCTCAATCGAAATCAATCACGATCCACAACAGCCGAGAGGAGAAAAGGGGGAGAGGGGTGAGGTAGTGAGGTAGGTAGGTAGGAAGGTGTGTGTGTGTGTGTGTGTGTGTGTGTGTGTGTGTGTGTGTGTGTGTGTGTGTGTGTGTGTGTGTGTGTGTGTGTGTGTGTGTGTGTGTGTGTGTGTGTGTGTGTGTGTGTGTGTGTGTGTGTGTGTGTATATATGTATGGATAGATGGATAGATTGTTAGATAGATAGACAAATAGATAGTCAGAGGATAGACGGCTAATAGATAGATAGATAGATAGATAGAGAGAAGGTGAGGAGAGAGGGAGAGAGGGGGAGGGGGAAACATAGAGGAAGAGAAGGAGAAAGAAAGAAAGAAAGAAAGCGATAAAGATAGATAGATAGATAGATAGATAGATAGATAGATAGAGAAGGAGAGAGAGGGAGTGAGAAGGAGAGAGAGGGAGAGAAAGGGGGAGAGAGAAGGAGGGATAGAGAGGGAGAGAGAGAGAGAGTGGGGTGGGGACGGATAGAGGGAGAGATGACATACATCACAGGTCATTTCCGCTCCGTCTCCCATAATCCCCGCACGAACCACTTCATCACCTCATCTCACACACACCTCATCACCCTCATCACAAATCTATTTGTCAACCGCAAGCGACCTTTTTTTCTTCTTTCTTATGACCTTCCTACCCCTCTCCCCTCCTGACACTCCAGCACCCCCCTGACCTTACCAAAGCTCCTTCCTCGCTCCCCTCGCTCCTCCCCTCGCCTGCCTAAGAGTGTCACCCTTACAAAAAGGGTCAGATTTGAGTGTAACGTCTCATTTTACACAACTAATTTGTTTGGCATCTTTTAAATCTATTTTTTCTTTATGCGCGTGCAATTGTGCCCTTCACAAAGCCACGTCAAAATAAACTCAAATGTATGTCAATCCAAATCCTAATCACGAAACAAACAAAGCAAAAATAGAAACCAATAACCCTCCCCCAAGATAACCCATTCTATTAACCCGTAAGTGGCAATGACACCGGAAATGGTGGTGCCATGTGACACCTGGGATGCTAGAGAGAGGGGCCGTCGGCTGTCGGGTGTCGGCACCTCTTCAGCAGTTGTGGCGAATTGTTAAAATCTCTAGTCCTCCTTTTTGTCTACTTGCATGTGCATTTAATGAGGAATGACGTATTCGAGTATCAATATAAAAAAAAGGAGAAGGGAATGGAGAGGGAGCGGGGGAAAAGGATAAAGAGAGGAAGAAAAGGAAGGAGAGAGATGTAGATGAAGGTAGGACTGAAAGGAAGGAGGAAGGGGGAGGGGGAGAGGGAGAGGGAGAGAGAAAGAAAGAGAGAGAGAGAGAGAGAGAGAGAGAGAGAGAAGGAGGGAGGGAGAGAGAAGGAGAGGAGGGGAGGGAGGGAGGGAGGGAGGGAGGGAGGGAGAGAGGGAGGAACGAAGTGAGGGAGAGAGGACGTGGGAAAATGAGAGAACATGTGTGAGGCATAAAAGAGCAAGGTAAAGCGTAACACCAACACCATTATGAAATAATTTCCGTAAATGCAATAACAGAAAATCAAGATCATTTAGTAAATATACCACTGTAAAATAAAAGACTAGTGAAAATAGTGACACAAAGAGAGAAAAGAGTAAAGAGAAATAAAGAGAAGGAAAAATAGAACGAGATAAAGCATGAGAATAAGAGAAAGGAAGAGAGAGAAACCTCTTGTTTTGGACGGTTCAGTACCGGGCCGCGGAGGGAACCGGTAATCATCGGCGGCCTCACGAAAGCGTCCGTTACCGGTGAGTGACAGGGCGATTACTCTGGGCGGACGAACTGGGATCAAACCGGTGTGACGGGGAAGGGACCTTATCCGACAACAAAAAAATATTTACATAAGAAATAAAGCTCAATAAATTTAAATGGAGTTACTTTATCCCGTTTATTAAGAGAGCAGAGAATAAAAGCTGAAAAAAAATATATATATATTAACTAAGAAGGACACGACGCTCCAAAATCCACGAATCGGCGGCAACGAAGAATTAATATTCCCTCAAAAAAAAAAAAAAAAAAAAAAAAAAAAAAAAAAAAAAGTCCTCGAAAACGACCTAATCTGATACGAAAAAGGGATGAGCATCGGCCTTCCGAGACGGGAGGCATCAATCATAATCATAAATAATGAACATGAATATAATGATGTATACAGTAAAATCATAACATAATAAACTTCACCATGAAGTACTAATATAGATTCCTGCTGGAGCGCCATCCATGACCTTGCTTTTTGAAGGGGGGAGGGGGAGGAGTCAGTGGTCAAGTGGGGAAAAGGAGGGAGGGGAGAGCGGAGGCAAGGGTGAGAGAGGAAGAAGAGGGAGGGAGAATGAAGAGGAGACAGGGGGGATGGAGGGAGAGGGGAGGGAGGAGAAAACGGAGGCAAGGGGAGAGGGAGGAAGAGAAGTGAGGGAGAATGAAGGAGACAGGAGGGGATGGAGGGAGAGGGGAGGGAGGAGAAAGCGGAGGCAAGGGGAGAGGGAGGAAGAGAAGTGAGGGAGAATGAAGGAGACAGGAGGGGATGGAGGGAGAGGAGAGGGAGGGGAAAGCGGAGGCAAGGGGAGAGGGAGGGAGAATGAAGAGGAGACAGGGAGGAAGAGGAGTCAGGGAGGAAGAGGAGACAGGGAGGAGGAGGAGGAGGGAGGGAAAATGAAGAGGAGACAGGGGGGGGGGGGGGGGGGAGGGGGGAGAGCGGAGGCAGGGGAGAGGGAGAGAGAACGAAATGGAGACAGGGGGTATGGAGGGGAGAGGGGAGGGGGGGGGAGCGGAGGCAAGGGAAGAGGGAGGAAGAAGAGGGAGGGAGAATGAAGAGGAGACAGGGGGGGATGGAGGGAGAGGGGAGGGGGGAGAGCGGAGGCAAGGGGAGAGGGAGGGAGAACGAAGAGGAGACAGGGGGTATGGAGGAAGAGGGGAGGGGGGGGGAGCGGAGGCAAGGGAAGAGGGAGGAAGAAGAGGGAGGGAGAATGAAGAGGAGACAGGGGGGGATGGAGGGAGAGGGGAGGGGGGAGAGCGGAGGCAAGGGGAGAGGGAGGGAGAACGAAGAGGAGACAGGGGGTATGGAGGAAGAGGGGAGGGGGGGGGAGCGGAGGCAAGGGAAGAGGGAGGAAGAAGAGGGAGGGAGAATGAAGAGGAGACAGGGGGGGATGGAGGGAGAGGGGAGGGGGGAGAGCGGAGGCAAGGGGAGAGGGAGGGAGAATGAAGAGGAGACAGGGGGAATGGAGGGAGAAAGAAGGAGGGAGGGTCGGAGGAAGGGATGAAGAAAGATAGACAGAAAAAAGAAAAACCGAATAAGAAACTAGGAGAGTAAGAGTATGAGAGAGCGCATGTGCAAGCGTGCATGCGTCTGTACACCTGTGCGTGTGAACAAGTCATGGATGTGTGAGAAAAAAAACAAACAACAAAACATGCAAGTTCCCGTTTGCGCCTCGATATAGATCTAATGATGATGATGGTGATACGCATGGTGGTGATGATGATGATAACAGAAACAGTTTCTTATCTGATTTGGAATGATTCATCAATCATAGAAACACCACGTCAGATGCCAAACAGTTCACTTACTAGTAAAAAAAAAGAGAGAAAAAAGAAAGGGAAAAAATGTTACGAATACAAGTCATGTACCGTAAGACACCGCCGGGATTGACATGAAGTGAACATTATTTCCTGAAATCTACGTTCCACTGGCCATCACACGCCTCATCAACCGTCACGTCATCCTCCATCACGTCACTCGGTCTGGATGGGGCGAATCGACAGCCACAAGGAGGGGCCTACTCTATGCCTTCACTCACTCACTCACATCCACCCATGCCACCCCCTTCTCTCTTCCCCTCTCTCTCTCTCTCTCTCTCTCTCTCTCTCTCTCTCTCTCTCTCTCTCTCTCTCTCTCTCTCTCTCTCTCTCTCTCTCTCTCTCTCTCTCTCTCATGGCAAGAAGCATGCGCACACAGAAATACACACACGTGCATGCCAGCGATGCCACCAGAAGCATACTGCCGTATCAGCCAGCAGCGCATGAAGTGTAAAAGAGACACCTCACGTGACAAAGACCAGCCGGCAAACATATGCAACATTCCCGTAAACGATATCTTGCACCTGCAACGCATGCAAGTCCCCTAAGCATTCCTCTTAATCTACACTTCCTTATTACAACACATGTACAACCAAGACATCTATAAGTCAATTAAAAATAAATCAACAATGAAGATGATAGTATTGCCCCAATAGCGGCAATAATGATAACAATAATATATGTCTCCGTCAGCAGTGAAACCCAGCATACACAAATCCTCCATGACCTTAGCTCCTCCATCAACCCCATACACCCCTCGAGGATACACCTGCCGAGGGCGTCGACACCTGCGAGCAGAGGAAACACAGGTGAGTCACGCAAGGCTCCGCCCTCCTTGCAAGACAAAAGCAAATGATTAACTAACAAACAAACCGAGGCGACGGCCTCCAATGCAGTAATTATGACGCGAGGATACAACTACCACCACCCCTACCCCCCCCCCTTCCCGCTTGCCCTTCCTTTTCCTCCTTCTCCCTTCTTTCTCCCTTTCCCCCTTGCTTTCCCTGCCCCCCCCCCCAACCCAAACACTCCTCTACTCCCCGGATGTGTGACTGTCCTGTAATATTTTGTTATTGTCTATGTAACGACGAAGGAGAGGAGAAGAGGGTTGGAGTGGAGTAGGAGAAGAGGGTTGGAGTGGAGTAGGAGAAGAGGGTTGGAGTGGAGTAGGAGAAGAGGGTTGGAGTGGAGTAGGAGAAGAGGGTTGGAGTGGAGTAGGAGAAGAGGGTTGGAGTGGAGTAGGAGAAGAGGGTTGGAGTGGAGTAGGAGAAGGGGCAAGTGAGATGATGGGGTTTTACGATGATGCAACGAAAGAAGGAATAGAAGAGACGCGGTATTCAATACCGACTCCAGTAAAGTAAGCGATCTAATTCACAGAGCGTGATGCACAGCCTAATCGAAAGCACATGTACAGCGAACAGAAGTGAACTCATAAAGGAAATGAAGGAGAGCGAAGGGAAGCAGGACGTTCACCCGTTCGCGTGGCCGTCGCCATTACGACCATCATCATTAGGACCGCTAACTCATTATTACTGAAGGACTGGGCCTCTCGCAGTGACCACGGGATCGCATGCGTAGGAGGGAGGGAGGGAGAAAAGGAGTGAGGAAGGGAGGGAGGGAGAAAAGGAGGGAGGAAGGGAGGGAGGGAGGAAGAAAAGGAGGGAGGGTGGGAAGACAGAGAGAGGGAGAAAAGGAAAGGCAAGGAGATAGAAAGAAAGAGAAAGAGAAAGAGAAAGAGAAAGAGAAAGAGAGAGAGAGAGAGGGGGGGGTGACACACATAAGGACAAATAAATATTCATTTGTTCATCCATGTCATGACAAGATCTAAGCAAGAGAAAGATAATGGGCATTCGCCTGCACCCACGGAGACATGCATTCAATCAACTTAATAAAAACATT
>BOPN01002883.1:48726-51226 GCA_017312705.2 Penaeus japonicus | reverse complement strand
GACATGTGATACAGTCCAACATCACGTGTTTATGGAGGAACTGTCGTCTGTATAGGGCTGATCCTGCGAGGAATTCGGTGGGAAAAAGGCTGTTTATGACGTGACAGTATGACGTCTGGGTTAAAAATGGGTATTAATAAACGTGTGGAGGTATTTATATCTAGCTGTGCCTATGATTTCTTTTTTCTTTTTATTTGTGTGTGTGTGTGTGTGTGTGTGTGTGTGTGTGTGTGTGTGTGTGTGTGTGTGTGTGTGTGTGTGTGTGTGTGTGTGTGCATGTGCGTGTATCTGTTTGTTCAGCACATAATAATATATATAAAAGGTAAAAATACGCGATACTTGAGGGTAAGAATATTGTATACAGAGCGAGGTATGCCAGTTCATTCAAGAACATGCACAGAACATGGCAATCCTACGCTTGTTACATACCCCTTTTCCCTAAAATGCCATTTACACAAAACAAAAAATGCGCGTTTGGGCGTATCAACAAACGCCCACCCTGAGTCCCTCTTAATGTATGGAAATGACAAGTGGAAATGCGGTCAGACGCCCACACCGCCCGCACCCGAGTCACAGGATCCGCCCATTCTGCTCAATGTATACGCCTCATTACTCTTCTGTCTCGAGAAAGAGAGAGAGAGAAAGGGAACAAGGAGAAGCAAGGACGAGAAGGGGAAGAGACAAGAAAATACAACAATGAGAGGGACTCGGATTCAGAGGAGACGGTGGTGGACAGAACGTATCGATGTCAGAAGAATTAGATTTTGAAGAGAGACTGGTGAACAGTAAGGCGTATATCACAATTAGATTCTGAAGAGACGGACAGTAAGACTTTGAAAACAGAGATAGACAAAGAGATTTAACTCAGAATGTCAGTTATTGTCAATACACTAAATAAAGCGGAAGAGAACCACAATTACTGGTGAGGTCTGGACTGTATTTTTTTTTTTTTCACAACACGGTTTCCGATAAAAGCACTTCGCAAATCATATTCTATAGGATGGAAAACATTTAATTGAAATTATCTATATATGCAAACAGATCAAAGAAGAGACAGATAGAACAACAGTAAATTGACGAGAAACGAAAATCTAGATCACAAAGCGACACACAAAAAACATTCTGCTCCACGTGTTTCCGATTCTGCATGTGCGCCTTTCGTGAGCCACATGTGCTGCTGCCCTCGCTTACACACGTGTTTCTGCATCCCGGCTATACATGTGTCGGTGTTCATAAAGGAGAGCGTGTGAACGCAGACGGAGTTCCCGGACATCATCGGACAGAAAATCCTCCCCACCGCACCACCGCCAAACGGACAAGCGTCTTTTCCTTCTAACTCCCTATGTAACCATCACCTGTATTGTGATGCGACTCCCTTTGAGACGAATAAGAATAACGGTTACTAACATTTACCGGGAAGTTGTTCTTTTTATGACCACTGAATGAACGACAAGAGATACGACGTGCAACAATAACAATATCAGGTTCGGCAATATAATAAAAAGAAATTTATCTATTCCTGTGTAATGTCCAGTCCTAATTACGAGAAGCTTCTTTGTGACAACATATCTTCAAGAAGACAACGAAGATCTAAAAAAATAAAACATACAACAATTCACACACTCAACGCACTCTTCACCCAATTATAAAAAGCTGTTTGCGCAAGTCATCTCCACTCATAAATGCTAATTAAGAATTAAGAAAAAAAACATAAGGTCTGCAGTTTCCCACCAAAGTCCCACAGTTCCACCATATGAGTTTCCCTCCCTTCTAAGGCCAGCTGACAGATGGTTGGGTCGTTACAAGGCGCCTGGTTGACTGGTTGACTGGTCAGGCCCGGCACCAATTGCTCGCGGGCTGCCTTTCACTTACTAGGCCCGGGGGTATGCTGGCCGGCCACATGCACTCTCCACTCACTCTCACTCGAACTCACATACGCATACTCTAGGTTTAATTTTCTTTCTCTCTTTATCTGTCTGTCTGTCATTTCTCTCTCTCTCTCTCTCTCTCTCTCTCTCTCTCTCTCTCTCTCTCTCTCTCTCTCTCTCTCTCTCTCTCTCTCTCTCTCTCTCTCTCTCTCTCTCAACCGCACAATCTCTCTGGGCTCATCTGGTCACCATACCCAAGCATGCCCACGAGTTGCTGCGTGAAGTTATTTCAGACTAGCCGAGCGAGCCGAGTGAATGGAGGGGGCGAGGGAGCGCAGGCGAATGTACTACTGTAGAGAGAGAGGATGTTTGTTCAAGTGAGTCTTCATCTGTCTGAGGTCAGCTCTCCGCGATTCTTCCGAAATTGGCAAGTCAGGGGGTAGAGGGGCTAGCCTAATGACGGCGAGGTGTCAGGTAGCGTCGGTCGAACTGGCTGACAGATGGTGCGAGCGAGACTCGTAATGACGGACAGATGGTCATTCAGAGGGACTCCGTGCGTGTCATGAGATTCGGAGGTCGCATGCTTTCCCCTTTGATTACGAAAAAGGTCGTGTATTTCTCCTCGGATGCTG
>BOPN01002883.1:36226-43726 GCA_017312705.2 Penaeus japonicus | reverse complement strand
TACCTACTACAAAGGCACATATCCCTTCCAAATTTAGTCTAAAAAATTCCAAATTCCCATAAAATACACAACCCATTTACTGTTTGTTGACGCCCTGTTGTCACATGCTCCGCCCGACCGCCCACGCACGCCCACAGGAACCGTAAACGCGACCCAGCACGCCATGCCTACTTCCACGGTTGTAATAAATCTACGAGGTGGGGTATGTGGCGCCTGTGCTCTCGCGTCGGTTCCGGAAGGACAGAGCGGAGTTCGGTTACGGAGGGTCGCCTGCCAAGCAGCTTTATAATAGATGCAGTGGCGATGATAATAACAACCATAATTAAATTTTATCAAAATCACTGAAGGGAGTAATAATGTTGGTCATCATCATCATCATCTTCATCATCATAATAATAATAACAATAATAATAATGATAATAACAACAATAATAATAAAAACGACTGATAAAATATGATCAAAACAACAGTAATATTAATAACACAAATAGCTGTAGTAATAGTAATAATAATAATGAAAATAATTATCATTATACTGATAATAAAAACAATATTAATAATAATAATAATAATCATAATAACAATCATAATAATAATGACAATAATAATAATAACAATCATTATAATAATAACAAGCATAAGGTAAAAATAACAAAAATAATATCAAAGATAATGATAATAATTATAAATAATAAAACACACTACTACTAATAATAATAGCAACTTCGTGATGTGTTTATGTGCTTGAAGTTCATGATAAATGCGAATCAACGTTATCTAGTCACGACCATGGGCGGGCGGGCGTACGAGTATGTAAGGTAGCGTGGCGACTCACGCCCACAGTACTCTGCCGGTGTCATATTACGCAGGGGGAGGCAGGGTGGGATGGGGAGGGGGCGAGTGTTGGGTGGATGTGGAATTTGGGATGAGAGGGAGGAAGGGAAGGAGAGAGAGGGAAAGAAGAAAGAAGGGGGGGGAGGGAGGGAGGGAGAGGGGGGAGGGGGGAGGGAGGGTGATGGGGAGAAGGGGAGAGAGGGAGGGAGGGAGGGTGATAGGGAGAAGGGGAGAGAGGGAGGGAGGGATGGAGTGAAAGAGAGAGAGAGAGGGAAAGAAGAAGGAAGGGAGGGAGAGAGAGAGAGGAGGAGGGAGGGAGGGAGGGAGGGAGGGAGGGAGGGAGGGAGGGAAGGAGAGAGAGAGAGGAAATGCTACGCATGTGGAATCCATAACGTGTGGCTCTGGGGGTGTAACGGACTTTCAGTTCGGTTGCTGGGAGAGAAGGAGAAGGAGGAGGAGGAGGAGGAGGAGGAGGAGGAGGAGGAGGAGGAGGAGGAGGAGGAGGAGGAGGAGGAGGAGGAGGAGGAGGAGGAGGAGGAGGAGGAGGAGGAGGAGGAGAGGAGGAGGAGAGGAGGAGGAGGAGGAGGAGGAGGAGAAGGAGGAGAAGGAGGAGGAGGAGAGGGGGAGGAGAGGAGGAGGAGGAGACGAAGGAAGAAGTAGTAGAAGAAGAAGAAAATAGAAGTGAAGAGGAAGGAGAAGAAGAGGAGAGACGGATGGGTGGCAGGGGATGAGGAGTCACAGAAGGAAGGGGGAGGGGGAAGGGAAGAAGTAGTAGTAGAAGAAGAAGAAAATAGAAGTGAAGAGGAAAAAGAAGAAGAGGAGAGACGGATGGGTAGCAGGGGATGAGGAGTCACAAAGGGAAGGGAAGGGGGAGGGGGAGGGGGAGGGGGAGGGAAGAAGTAGTAGAAGAAGAAGAAGAAGAAAATAGAAGTGAATAGGAAAAAGATGAGGGGAGACGGATGGGTGGCAGGGGATGAGGAGTCACAGAAGGAAGAAGAGAAAAATGGGAATCAGGTGGGAGGTGTGAGGGGGGGGGGGGGAGAAAAGGGACACGAGAGCTGGAGAGGGAGAGAGGAGGGGAAAAACAGGGAGATTCAGAGCGGCAGAACTATTGCCACATATGACTACATGACACCCATAACCCAAAATCCGATCAACCGAGGCACATCAACCACTCACAGACACAGACATAAAAAAAATAATAAGTACACGAGCGCCACAACAAAGAAATCATCCATGTACAGACAGCGGAAAACAGGCCACGTATTAGACCCCTTCTAAAAAAAATCATGATTATGATGATAATAGCAATATAAATGACTTTAACAACAAAAAGTAATGATTATACTATACCAACGATAATGATAGTGACAATGACAATAACAAAACAAGAACAATGATGATAATAACAATAATGGTTCTACTAATAACAATGACAACAATAACCACAGTATCACTATCACCGTGGTGATTATGATACAATCATAAAAAAATAAATACAACTAAATGAAAAACCACTGCAGGAACCACTGTCCTCAGCCCAAAGTCAAACAAACACAAAAGCGCAGAAAGCTCGACAAGACGCGCATTCCGGGGAAAGCACGGAGCGTGTCAGTGCATGACAGCCGGTGACAGTGTAGGCCTACGTGCTGGATTGCTGCAGACCGGGTTAGGGCGAGGAATGCCTACTGGAGCATGGGGGTGGGGGAAGTGGGAGCTTGTGTGAGCGCATCTGACTGGAAATATAAATCATTGCAGGTCATGGGGAGTGAGGGAGGTGGGAGAGGGAGGGAGGGAAGGAGAGAGTGTGTGCGTGTGTGTGAGTGAGTGAATGTGTTAATGTGTGCGTGTGTGTGTGCGTGAGTGAATGTGTGAATGTGTACGCGTGTGTGTGAGTGAGTGAATGTGTGTGTGTGCATGTGTGTGTGTGTGTGTGTGTGTGTGTGTGTGTGTGTGTGTGTGTGTGTGTGTGTGTGTGTGTGTGTGTGTGTGTGTGTGTGTGTGAGTGAGTGAGTGAGTGAGTGAGTGAGTGAGTGAGTGAGTGAGTGAGTGAGTGAGTGAGTGAGTGAATGTGTGCGTGTGTCGCGAAGGCCAAAGGACGTGAATAGCCGAGGACAGGCTCGTCCGCGCCGGCTCATTCAAAAGAGCGTGTCCAACGGTCGCCCTCCTCCACGTGAATGAAGTCATCAAACCTGTTAAGATTTGGGCCTCCTTCAAGATCATCTTCCGAGGACGGACTCATTCACCTGACGCTAATGGGAGGGAGCGTTTGTCTCCTTTCAATATCTAGCGAAGACATATTTTAACTTCCTTTTCATCCTCCATATCCATTCCAACCTTCCCATCTCTCTCCGCCCGCCCTTTTGAACCGTCATTACTATTCCTATTCGATTCCCCCTTCCCCTCTCCCTCGTCCTCCACCGCGCCATAAACACACCAAAGCAGGACAACAAAGCTTAATTTCTTAAATGCCAACAAGCGCACAAGAACGAGAACACTGCCTGCAGGTGCCTCGAAACAGAACCCGGGCAAACGACACCGCGGTCCGCCATTGCTGCTGATGCGCTCAAACGAGGCAAACGAACGAACGCCGCCGCTGCCAATGGCCGACTCTTCTGGGTTTCCTTTTGTGGCCACGGAGGCTTCCACTCGCATCGGCGAGGAAGGAAACGCATGACACGGGTAAGGCAGATAAACTGTGTATAGAGAGAGGAAGAGAGGGAGGGAAGGAGGGAGGAAGGGAGAGAAATATAGATAGATAAGATAGATAGAGATAGAGAGAATGAGCCAGAGCCACCACTAACAACTGGAATCCGCAACGCACGTCAATTGGACTGAATCGCCGCCTCGCCACGGCCTTGACAAGAACCCAGAGCGCTAAAAGGGGACTGGGAGACCTTCAGCAAACGCTACCAATAACTCCCAACTTCTCCCACGTGACCTTTCTCATAGCGGAAGGACAGACAAGCAGTCACTCGTCTTTGTACGTCTGGCGGCGAACAGACAAGCAAAATCGTGGCAGAATGGATGGCCAGATACTATATAGATATGCCAGATGGATGGATAGGATAGGTATGTAGGATGAATGAATTATGGACTGATGTGCGGATAGATGGATGAAATTTATATAAGAGGTATATATAAGGTATATAAGAGACGGATGAGCTCATTAACAAAAGGAAGAACGAATAGAGTTAATTAATCTGGATCTAATTAATGCATCAATTAACGAATAGTAAGTTCGCAAGAATGGGTGGGCAGATTAGAATAGATGATTAACGAAAGAATGAATTAATAAACGAACAGATTAAAAACAAACAAGCAAATAAATGAAGGGAAGAATCCAAAGAGCGGCAAATAAAAATTGGAGCAAACATAAAAGACAGAAAATAAAACAAAAGAAGCAAAGACCCACAAACAAACACAAGCAAAAAAAAAAAAAAAAAAAAAAGGAAAATAGAAAACGAAACACGAAAAAATCAGACACATAAGCAAGCAAAAGAAGAGACAATAAAACAAGATACAAGCATGAAGTACTCGAAGGAGGAAGGGGAGGCAGAGGGGGATGAGAGGGGATAAGGAGGAAGGGGAGGCAGAGGGGGATGAGAGGGGATAAGGAGGAAGGGGAGGCAGAGGGGGATGAGAGGGGATAAGGAGGAAGGGGAGGCAGAGGGGGATGAGAGGGGATAAGGAGGAAGGGGAGGCAGAGGGGGATGAGAGGGGATAAGGAGGAAGGGGAGGCAGAGGGGGATGAGAGGGGATAAGGAGGAAGGGGAGGCAGAGGGGGATGAGAGGGGATAAGGAGGAAGGGGAGGCAGAGGGGGATGAGAGGGGATAAGGAGGAAGGGGAGGCAGAGGGGGATGAGAGGGGATAAGGAGGAAGGGGAGGCAGAGGGGGATGAGAGGGGATAAGGAGGAAGGGGAGGCAGAGGGGGATGAAAGGGGATAAGGAGGAGGAGGAGAAAGAGAAACGGAGAAGGGATGAAGAGGAAGAGGAAGAAAACGGTGGGATGGGGTCTTGTGGTTTCTGCTTAGATATAACACGTGATCACAAGGAGAGCGAGGAAAAAATGAAGAGCTGATAGAACAAGGTTAACAAATCAGAAATGCCAAAGATTCGATCGCTAAAAATAGAAATCAACACGAAAGCAAAACCCGAAAATCAAAACATAAATACAGACACACATGAATCAAGCAAAAGCATATATAAAAGACAAAATACTAAAACAGACCAATCCCTTTCCATGTTGCCAGTTCCATAAGAAACCTCTTCTTGGTTCGCTTCCACAACCTCCCTACCTACACAAGAAAGTCACCGTTACCAGCATAAGAAAGGCACCCCAGCCAACGCAACCGCAGCACTGGCAACAACCTTGGCTCGCCTACATATTTGGCAACACTTTCCTTGCCGATTAGTCTCATAGCGTCAGCATTTTTTTCTTCTCAAATCTGTTGTTGCTAAAACAGGGAATGATTATCTTTTTGGGTTCTTAAGTATCTAAAATATTTCTTTTTTTCTTTTTTTCTTACATTTCACCTACATCGCTTTTACTACACATTTCTCTTATCCCTCTCCATCTCCATATCACCTAACTTTTTATCTTTTTCCTTTTCCTCCTCCTCCTCCTCCATCTCCCCATTCTCCTCCACCCATCACCTCCTGCATAACCACCTCTCTTCTATCAACTCCACCTCTTCCACAAGACTCCCTCATTGCCTCCAAGGATCGCGTGCCTCGTCCCCCTCGCTCAGGATTTTCTTAAGATGTGGATGATTTTCTCGCTTCTTTTTTTGGCCGTCGCTGTCGCTTTCTCGTGACATGGTACCCCTCCCCCACCCCTCTTCCTGTCTATTCATATTTCCCTCTCTATCCTCTTGTACCCATTGCTTGCTTCCCCTCTCTCTCTTTCCTATCTTCGTCTGCCTACTTTTTCGCTCAACAAAGAATAAGTGGCAACACTATAACATGCACACAGAAATAAACAAAGAAAAAACAGCAACTCTAACACGCACTGAGAAATAATAGTAAGAGACGACGCCTCCACGCAATACCAAGCACGTAGCAGCAGCGCCAGCGGGAGGGAGCAGCAGCAGCAGCAGGAACGGCCCTCGATCAGCAGGTGGTCGGTAGGCGGCGCGGCAGGTGAGTAAGGTATGAGCCAGTTTCCCCTTCGAGATGGATTCCCCAACACTATCTCATCTCCGTCCGTCCCTCCCTCTCTCCCTTCATCCTCCCTTTCTTCCTTCTCCCATCCATTCCTCCTTATCTGCCGCTCTCCTTTACTTCCTTTCTCCCATCTCTCTTCCAGCATCCATTCCTCTCCCTTCTCCTTCCTTCCTCCGCCCATCCTTCTCTTTCTATTTGTCCACTTCTTCCTTTCTTTCCCTTCCTCCCTCCATCCTTCATCCCCTTCACTTTTACATTCCCACCGTCCCAGACCAGCATCCCGGCGCCCCCGCTCATGACGCCCGCTCCACGTCATCGTAAATAACCAGGTGGAATAATAGAGTACCAATGGAAAAATAATAGTGGGAGGAATATGCATTTCATGATCCGGATTTTCCAGTTTGGGAGAGCAGATGACGGGCTCCAAAAGGCGAATCACTTCGGATTTTTTATTTGATCAAAATCGTAATATATACGACCAAACATTTTCTGTTTCCATAAGACTTACTCCACAAAAGGCTCAACCCAGACACTGCCTATCCCGTGCAGCCTCCACTATAAATCTTCGTGATGCTTCCCTTGTAAAAGAAAAAAAAAGTTATCGGACAATTATCGTTATCACGTAATCGCTCCGCCATCGCGGCTCTCGCTTCCCCCGCGACATGAGCCAGCATCTTTGCGAAACTTGCCAAGTAACTTTCATCGGATGGCAAAAGATTAATCCCTTCAGGATGCATTCTAATGCGTCTGGGTATTGCTGAAGGAGTGGGGAGGGGGAGGGGGGAGGGAGAGAGAGAACCAAAGAGATGAATGAAGAGAGAAGCAGACAGAAAGACAGAGAGAACGAAAGGGAAAGGTAGGGAGGGAGAGGGAGAATAGAGAAGAGAGAAGAGAAGAAAAGAGGGAGAGAGAGAAAAGAGAGAGAGGGAGAAAGAAAGAGAGAAAGAGGGGGGGAGAAAGATAGATAGATAGATAGATAGATAGATAGACAGATAGACACATAGAGAGAATGAGAATAAGAGTGTGAATGTGCGATAGTGAGAGAAAGTAGGAGGTTGTTGTGAGCGCGTAAAAGGAGAAAGAAAAGAAAAAGGTCCCGAGCTTTGATGGGCCTTCATGGGTTTGGCCTGGGGCTAAGGTCCACACACGGCCCGAGGGCAGACCCTTACTTTCTCTGCCAGAAAATGTTATCGTTCTCACATAAACACGCATGAGTGCACACAGCCACTCGCAGGTGGGCGGGCAGGGCAGACACAATCACACAAACACATGAACATTACAAGAAACAAAGTAAGTTACTCTTGGTACGACTGTAAATCCCAGTCTGATGTGTAAACGTAGCCTTAAAATAGGGGTAGAAGAGAATGGGAGGAAGGGAGGGATAGGGAGGAAGGAAGGGAGGAAGGGAGGGATAGGGAGGCTGAGGAAGGAAGGGAGGAAGGGAGGGGAAGGGAGGGGAAGGGAGGAGGAGGGAGGGAGAGAGGGAGGGGGAGAGAGAA
>BOPN01002883.1:20000-32500 GCA_017312705.2 Penaeus japonicus | reverse complement strand
AAGCAAAAGATACATATTATCTTAACTTTATGTATACATTCCCTAAACAGATTAAAATATCTCATGGCATTTTTTTTATCTCTCTCTATTAAAAAGGTAAACAAAAATATAACGCTGTTATGTAAAATGTATTACAATTTTGCATGTTTTGCATAGAGGTTTGAAAAAAAAATGCGTGTATTTAAATAATTTAATATTATGTTTTCACAGTTTGCATATGTAAAACTATTTTATTACCACCCAATGTAATTTCATGGTTTTAGATATAATATGTTGAATAAAATGTTCAATGTCTCTGTCTCTGTCTCTCTCTAAACCTTCGTTCTCCCAGCCTCACCACAACTTCCTCGCCACACCAGCCGGTCTTACTTCTGGACACCACCACACACCTTCCCCCACTCTCTCCCCCCACGCAGATATTCACACACGGCCATTTTCAAGACCTCTCCCGCTACAGTCACGACCATCCTAGAGACCTTTAACCACAATACCACCGAAAGGAAGGAAACGTGTGTTCAGTTAAGACATCCCACGCTCTTTATCGCTTACAATCATCATTGCTATCAGTAATGATTTAATGTGTCCTCTCATACATATATGACTTCGTTCAAGGATCAGCCTTACCATATTTTTTTTCTGTCTCGAGGTAATCACTGTACTGCCTTATCACGTCTCGTTAAGGGCATATCGTCAGTCAGGTAAACTGAGACACCTTATCAAGTCCTTCGGAGCACTTCCTTATCTACTCTACCTGCTCTAAATTCCCAAGGGACGAAACGTTACAGATATGGCAAACATTCCCCATTTCGTAATACAAACAGTCGAACTACATGCATGGATGGCAATAGTAATGATTGTAACCAATAAACAAACGGTAACTTTTCTCACGTGCATCTAAGAGCCTCGAGTAGGCCTATCGAACTCTAGACGACGAATATACACAATAACAAGCTGTCGCAATCACCTTTCACATCTGCGGCCCTAATAATAACATTACATAGGATTATTGACTTAGGAACATGTTACACATTCTTCTGTGGCAAGATAGCGTTACTGGGTTGTTTTCCACCCGTAAGCATTCTATCCGATAAGGAACTTACAGATAATGGCACAGATATAGTAAGCGATAACAATAACGACGATGATACGAGTACTAAAAATAACAATTATAATAAACAATAACAATAATAATACCAATAATAATTCCAAACAAGCTTTCATATTTCAGAAACGGACAAGTGTAGCGGTGACCCGTAAGCCAACCTAACAGGTGTGTATGTGGGAAAGTGTACTTGCTTGCGTGCTTGCGTGTGTAGTCATCTTTTATGGGACTCGGCGTGTTACATTCATGTGTCTCGCCTTCCACTCGAGGCTTCATACTTGCTTGTTATTTTGCTCTCGTGGGTCACAGACCGAATGCCGTATCTCTATCTTTTATAATTATTATTAATATCTTCTTTATTTATTCTTTTTTTTTTTTTTTTTTTTTTTTTTTGGGGGGGGAGCAAAAGGAATTTAAGATTAGCACTGTTACCCTGGCTGGAGCTCCTCTATTTTCCATGCCGTCGCGACTTATTATCGTTAACAATTCACCATCGCAATCGTCTTACGCTATTCGTCAGAATATCACTGTTTTCATATTGTAGTATCACCATGACTATCAACACCGTCCCTCGGGCTCAGTGCAATATCCCACATCAGCCCCGCCTAATAAATCAATCACGCCCACATCCTTCCCATCACACCCACGACCGTACACCAAAGAAAAACAAACATGACTCGAAAACCTAAATCCCTCATCTATATCTACAACCAAAAAAACTCAGGCCCATATCTCCATACTTTGTTGATATCTAGGCCTACACATCCTACCTACTACAAAGGCACATATCCCTTCCAAATTTAGTCTAAAAAATTCCAAATTCCCATAAAATACACAACCCATTTACTGTTTGTTGACGCCCTGTTGTCACATGCTCCGCCCGACCGCCCACGCACGCCCACAGGAACCGTAAGCATGACCCAGCACGCCATGCCTACTTCCACGGTTGTAATAAATCCGGTGGGGTATGTGGCTTTAATGCTCTCGCGTCGGTTCCGGAAGGACAGAGCGGAGTTCGGTTACGGAGGGTCGCCTGCCAAGCAACTTTATAATGATACATTGGCGATGATAATAACAACCATAATTAAATTTTATCAAAATCACTGAAGGGAGTAATAATGTTGGTATCTATCACTCATGTCTTCATCATCATAATAATAATAACAATAATAATAATGATAATAACAACAATAATAATAAAAACGACTGATAAAATATAGTCAAAACAACAGTAATATTAATAACACAAATAGCTGTAGTAATAATATTAATAATAATAATGAAAATAATTATCATTATACTGATAATAAAAACAATATTAATAATAATAATAATAATCATAATAACAATCATAATAATAATGACAATAATAATAATAACAATCTATTTATAATAATAACAAGCACTTAAGGTAAAATAACAAAAATAATATCAGATAATGATAATGAGTATAAATAATAAAACACACTACTACTAATAATAATAGCAACTTCGTGATGTGTTTATGTGCTTGAAGTTCATGATAAATGCGAATCAACGTTATCTAGTCACGACCATGGGCGGGCGGGCGTACGAGTATGTAAGGTAGCGTGGCGACTCACGCCCACAGTACTCTCATGGTGTCATATTACGCAGGGGGAGGCGGGGTGGGATGGGGGAGGGGGCGAGTGTTGGGTGGATGTGGAATTTGGGATGAAAAGAGAGGGAGAGGAAGAGAGAGAGGGAAAGAGAAAGAGAGAGAGAGGGGGGAGGGAGGGAGGGAGAGGGGGAGGGGGGAGGGAGGGTGATGGGGAGAAGGGGAGAGGGAGGAGGGAGGGTGATAGGGGAGAGGGAGAGAAGGAGGGAGGGATGCAGGTGAAAGAGAGAGAGAGAGGGGGAAAGAAGAAGGAAGGGAGGGAGGAGGAGGAGGGAGGGAGGGAGGGAGGGGGAGAGGGAGGGAGGGAGAGGAGGGAAGGGAGAGAGAGAGAGGGAAAATGCTACGCATGTGGGAGGATCCATAGCGTGTGGCTCTGGGGGTGTAACGGACTTTCAGTTCGGTTGCTGGGAGAGAAGGAGAAGGAGGAGGAGGAGGAGGAGGAGGAGGAGGAGGAGGAGGAGGAGGAGGAGGAGGAGGAGGAGGGAGGAGGAGGAGGAGGAGGAGGGGGAGGAGGAGGAGGAGGGGGAGGAGGAGGAGGAGGAGGAGGAGGAGGAGGAGGAGGAGGAGGAGGAGGAGGAGGAGAAGGAGGAGAAGGAGGAGGAGGAGAGGGGGAGGAGAGGAGGAGGAGGAGACGAAGGAAGAAGTAGTAGAAGAAGAAAGAAAATAGAAGTGAAGAGGAGAAGAAGAAGGGAGAGACGGATGGGTGGCAGGGGGATGAGGAGTCACAGAAGGAAGGGGGGAGAGGAAGAAGTAGTAGGCCAGAAGAGAGAAAATAGAAGTGAAGAGGGAAAAAGAAGAAGAGGAGAGACGAGGATGGGTAACAGAGATGAGGAGTCACAAGGAAGGGGGAAGGAGGGGGAGGGGGAGGGGGAGGGGGGAGAGGGAAGAAGTAGTAGAAGAAGAAGAGAAGAAAGAAAATAGAAGTGAATAGGAAAAAGATGAGGGGAGACGGATGGGTGGCAGGGGATGAAAATTACACAGAAGGAGAAGAGAAAAATGGGAATCAGGTGGGAGGTGTGAGGGGAGGGGAAAGGGACGAGAGCTGGAGAGGGAGAGGAGGGGGAAAAACAGGGAGATTCAGAGCGGCAGAAGAACTTCTTACACATATGACTACATGACACCCATAACCCAAAATCCGATCAACCGAGGCACATCAACCACTCACAGACACAGACATAAAAAAATAATAAGTACACGAGCGCCACAACGAGAAATCATCCATGTACAGACAGCGGAAAACAGGCCACGTATTAGACCCTTCTAAAAAAAATCATGATTATGGTATTCTTCTTAATATAAATGACTTTAACAACAAAAAGTAATGATTATACTATACCAACGATAATGATAGTGACAATGACAATAACAAAACAAGAACAATGATGATAATAATGATTCTACTAATAACAATGACAACAACTATACAGTATCACTATCACCGTGGTGATTATGATACAATCATAAAAAATAAATAAATAAATGAAAAACCTGGAACCACTGTCCTCAGCCAAAGTCAACAAACACAAAAGCGCAAGCTCAGCAAGACGCGCATTCCGGGAAAGCACGGAGCGTGTCAGTGCGCATGTTTGTGTGGTATTAGTGTAGGCCTACGTGCTGGATTGCCAGATGGGTTGGTGGGAATACCTGCTGGGCATGGGGGTGGGGGAAGTGGGAGCTTGTGTGAGCGCATCTGACTGGAAATATAAATCATTGCAGGTCATGGGGAGTGGGGGAGGTGGGAGAGGAGGGAGGGGAAGGGAGAGAGTGTGTGCGTGTGTGTGAGTGAGTGAATGTGTTAATGTGTGCGTGTGTGTGCGTGAGTGAATGTGTGAATGTGTACGCGTGTGTGTGAGTGAGTGAATGTGTGTGTGTGTGTGCATGTGTGTGTGTGTGTGTGTGTGTGTGTGTGTGTGTGTGTGTGTGTGTGTGTGTGTGTGTGTGTGTGTGTGTGTGTGTGTGTGTGTGTGTGTGTGTGTGAGTGAGTGAGTGTGTGAGTGAGTGAGTGAGTGAGTGAGTGAGTGAGTGAGTGAGTGAGTGAGTGAATGTGTGCGTGTGTCGCGAAGGCCAAAGGACGTGAATAGCCGAGGACAGGCTCGTCCGCGCCGGCTCATTCAAAAGAGCGTGTCCAACGGTCGCCCTCCTCCACGTGAATGAAGTCATCAAACCTGTTAAGATTTGGGCCTCCTTCAAGATCATCTTCCGAGGATGGGGACTCATTCACCTGACTAATGGGAGGGAGCGTTTGTCTCCTTTGCTATCACTTGAAGACATATTTTAACTTCCTTCATCCTCCTATCATTCCAACCTTCATCCCTCTCTGCGCCACCCTTTTGAACCGTCATTACTACTTCTATTCGATTCCCCCTTCCCCTCTCCCTCGTCCTCCACACCGCTGCATAAACACACCAAAGCAGGACAACAAAGCTTAATTTCTTAAATGCCAACAAGCGCACAAGAACGAGAACACTGCCTGCAGGTGCACCGAAACAGAACCCGGGCAAACGACACCGCGGTCCGCCATTGCTGCTGATGCGCCAAACGAGGCAAACGAACGAACGCCGCCTTTGCAATGGCCGACTCTTCTGGGTTCCTTTTGTGGCCACGGAGGCTTCCACTCTCGCATCGGCGAGGAAGGAAACATGACACGGGTAAGGCAGTCGCTATGCTCAAGAGGAGGAAGAGAGGAGAGGGAAGGAGGGAGGAAGGAGAGAATATAGATAAATCAGATAGATAGAGATAGAGAGAATGAGCCAGAGCCACCACTAACAACTGGAATCCGCAACGCACGTCAATTGGACACGAATCGCCGCCTCGCCACGGCCTTGACAAGAACCCAGAGCGCTAAAAGGGGACTGGGAGACCTTCAACAGCTTTGTAACTCCCAACTTCTCCCGCATTGACCTTTCTCATGGCGGAAAGACAAGCAGTCACTCGTCTTTGTACGTCTGGCGCTTAGACGAACCAAGCAAAATCGTGGCAGAATGGATGGCCAGATACTATATAGATATGCCAGATGGATGGATAGGATAGGTATGTAGGATGAATGAATTATGGACTGATGTGCGGATAGATGGATGAAATTTATATAAGAGGTATATATAAGGTATATAAGAGACGGATGAGCTCATTAACAAAAGGGCAAATAAGTTAATTAATCTGGATCCCTGAGTAATGCATCAAAATGTAACTTAGAATAGTAAGTTCGCAAGAATGGGTAGGCAGATGAATAGATGATTAACGAAAGAATGAATTAATAAACGAACAGATTAAAAACAAACAAGCAAATAAATGAGGAAGAATCCAAAGAGCGGCAAATAAAAATTGGAGCAAACATAAAAGACAGAAAATAAAACAAAAGAAGCAAAGACCCACAAACAAACACAAGCAAAAAAAAAAAAAAAAAAGGAAAATAGAAAACGAAACACGAAAAAATCAGACACATAAGCAAGCAAAAGAAGAGACAATAAAACAAGATACAAGCATGAAGTACTCGCTCGACCCCGCCTACGCTGCACCCCGAGTGCCGAATGAGTGACACCGCCCCCGCCCGGTCCCCCTCCGAGGCGGCACCAAATGTCACAGCCCCAGGATAAGATCGAGGATGGCGCAACAGGAGGGCATGTCGATCCTTCAAGAGGGAAGGGAGGGGGAAGGGAGAGAATGAGGTAGGGAAGGAATGAGGAAGGGGAGGCAGAGGGGGATGAGAGGGGATAAGGAGGAAGGGGAGGCAGAGGGATGAGAGGGGATAAGGAGGAAGGGGAGGCAGAGGGGGATGAGAGGGGATAAGGAGGAAGGAGGCAGGGGGATGAGGGGATAAGGAGGAAGGGGAGGCAGAGAGGATGAAGAGAGGATGAGAAGGAGGAGGAGAAAGAGAAAGCAGAGAAGATGAGAGGAAAGAGGGAAGAAAACGGTGGGATGGGGTCTTGTGGTTTCTGCTTAGATATAACACGTGATCACAAGAGCTTGAGGAAAAAATGAAGCTGATAAGAACAAGGTTAACAAATCAGAAATGCCAAAGATTCGATCGCTAAAAATAGAAATCAACACGAAAGCAAAACTGATAAAACATAAATACAGACACACATGAATCAAGCAAAAGCATATATAAAAGACAAAATACTAAAACAGACCAATCCCTTTCCATGTTGCCAGTTCCGCAAGAAACCTCTTCTTGGTTTCCTTCCACAACCTCCCTACCTACACAAGAAAGTCACCGTTACCAGCATAAAGGCACCAACACCAGCCGCAGCACTGGCAACAACCTTGGCTCGCCCATATTTGGCAACACTTTCCTTGCCGATTAATTCTCATAGCGTCAGCATTTTTTTCTTCTCAAATCTGTTGTTGCTAAAACAGGGAATGATTATCTTTTGGGTTCTTAAATATCTAAAATATTTCTTTTTTTGTACGCCTTTGACCCCACTGCATCGCTTTTACTACACATTCTCTTATCCCTCTCCATCTCCATGTCTCTTTTTATCTTTTTCCTTTTCCTCCTCCTCCTCCTCCATCTCCCCATTCTCCTCCACCCATCACCTCCTGCATAACCACCTCTCTTCTATCAACTCCACCTCTTCCACAAAGACTCCTCATGCCTCCAAGGATCGCGTGCCTGTTCCCCTCATCCAGGATTTTCTTAAGATGTGGATGATTTTCTCGCTTCTTTTTTTGGCCGTCGCTGTCGCTTTCTCGTGACATGGTACCCCTCCCCACCCTCTTCTACTCTATTCATATTTCCCTCTCTATCCTCTTGTACCCATTACTTGCTTCCCCTCTCTCTCTTTCCTTCAGTCTGCCTACTTTTTCGCTCAACAAAGAATAAGTGGCAACACTGTATGCTACAGAAATAAACAAAGAAAAAACAGCAACTCTAACACGCACTGAGAAATAATATGCAGAGACGACGCCTCCGCAATACCAAGCACGGCAGCAGCGCCAGCGAGGAGGCAGCAGCAGCAACAGTTGGCCCTCGATCAGCAGGTGGTCGGTAGGCGGCGCGGCAGGTGAGTAAGGTATGAGCCAGTTTCCCCTTCGAGATGGATTCCCCAACACTATCTCATCTCCGTCCGTCCCTCCTATCCCTTCATCCTCCCTTTCTTCCTTCTCCCATCCATTCCTCCTTATCTGCCGCTCTCCTTTACTTCCTTTCTCCCATCTCTCTTCCAGCATCCATTCCTCTCCCTTCTCCTTCCTTCCTCCGCCCATCCTTCTCTTTCTATTTGTCCACTTCTTCCTTTCTTTCCCTTCCTCCCTCCATCCTTCATCCCCTTCACTTTTACATTCCCACCGTCCCAGACCAGCATCCCGGCGCCCCCGCTCATGACGCCCGCTCCACGTCATCGTAAATAACCAGGTGGAATAATAGAGTACCAATGGAAAAATAATAGTGGGAGGGATAACATTTCATGATCCGGATTTTCCAGTTTGGGAGAGCAGATGACGGGCTCCAAAAGGCGAATCACTTCCAGTTTTGAGGCGTTTGATCAAAATCGTAACCTGCTCAAGATAAGCCATTTTCATTCCATAAGACCTCACGAGGCTCCTTAGACACCACCTATCCGTGCAGCCTCCACTATAAATCTTCGTGATGCTTCCTTGTAAAAGAAAAAAGTTATCGGACAATTATCGTTATCACATGTCGTCGCTCCGCCATCGCGGCTCTCGCTACCCGCGACGCGAGCTAGCATCTTTGCGAAACTTGCCAAGTAACTTTCATCGGATGGCAAAAGATTAATCCCTTCAGGATGCATTCTAATGCGTCTGGGTATTGCTGAAGGAGTGGGGAGAGGGAGGGGAGAGAGAAGAACAAAGAGATGAATGAAGAGAGAAGCAGACAGAAAGACAGAGAGAACGAAAGGGAAAGGTAGGGAGGGAGAGGGAGAATAGAGAAGAAGAGAAAGAGAGAGAGAGAGAGAGAAAGAGAGAGAGAGAGAGAGAGAGAGAGAGAGAAAGATAGATAGATAGATAGATAGATAGATAGACAGATAGACACATAGAGAGAATGAGAATAAGAGTGTGAATGTGCGTGTGTAGTGAGAGAAAGTAGGAGAATTTGTTATGAGCGCGTAAGGAAAAGAAAAAGAAAAAGGTCCCGAGCTTTGATGGGCCTTCATGGGTTTGGCCTGGGGCTAAGGTCCACACACGGCCCGAAGGCGATTGCCTTTCTCTGCCAAGAAAATGTTATCGTTCTCACATAAAACATAATTTCAACCACTCGCAGGTGGGCGGGCAGGGCGAACCTGATACACAAACACACATAGACATTACAAGAAACAAAGTAAGTTACTCTTGGTACGACTGTAAATCCCAGTCTGATGTGTAAACGTAGCCTTAAATAGGGGTAGAAGAGAATGGGAGGAAGGGAGGGATAGGGAGGAAGGAAGGGAGGAAGGGAGGGATAGGGAGGCTGAGGAAGGAAGGGAGGAAGGGAGGGGAAGGGAGGGGAAGGGAGGAGGAGGGAGGGAGAGAGGGAGGGGGAGAGAGAAAGAGAGAGAGAGAAATGAATAAGAGTGTGAGTGAGAGTGGACTGGCCAGACGAAATCCAATAGACTACGCGCCTCACGTAGAGGGAGATGAAACATGTATTTTAATGCCACTTGCGATTTCTGCTTAGTACCTTGGGTCTCTCTCTCTCTCTCTCTCTCTCTCTCTCTCTCTCTCTCTCTCTCTCTCTCTCTCTCTCTCTCTCTATCTCTCTCTCTCTTCCTTTCTCTCTCTCTTCACTATTCGTATCACTTTCCCTCCCTATTCCTATTCCTATCCCTGTCACCATCTCTTTCTTTCTTTCTTTCCCTCCCTCCCTCCCTCCCTCCCTCCCTCCCTCCCTCCCTCCCTCCCTCCCTCCCTCCCTCCCTCCATATATCTCGAAGCGCGAAGGGTGACTTGCGGCTTTCCTTCCCCGTGAGCCAAACAAACATCTCTAGAGGCGAACGTAAATAGACCCGCATCCCCATTTTACTGTTTACTGTCGCGTACGTCTCTTACACCATGCAACTTGCATGCCGCCATTGCAAACCCGGACGCTCGACATGTCAACCCATCGTTTCTCTGCCACTTTCCGTGTCTGGCATTCAATCAGATACCACGACATACCGGCACGCGACCTCTGACCCCAAGAGTGACATCACCGAGTGCATGTCTGGGGGGGGGGGGTGACGTCTGTCCAGGATCGAGACGAACGATACCTGGCAACGACTGGCCTCCTCCCCCCTCCCCTCCTTCTTACCCCCACCCTGTCCCAGTGGCTCGGCGTCTGCAACACAACTGTCACTCCGTGGATTGTGTGTAACCTTTATGTCGACCGCTGGAGTGAAAGGGACAAGGAGAGGTAGAGAGGGAAAGAGGTGGAGAGGGTGAGACAGGAAGAGAGAGAGAGGTGGTGGGGAGGAAGCGGGGGAGGGGGAGGGAGATCGAGAGGGAGTGAGGGGTGGGGAGGGGGAGGGAGAGGGAGAAGAAAAGAGAGAGAGAGAGAGAGAGAGAGAGAGAGAGAGAGAGAGAGAGAGAGAGAGAGAGAGAGAGAGAGAGAGAGAGAGAGAGAGAGAGAGAGAGAGAGAGAGAGAGAAAGAGACCAACTAAGGAGAACCACATCACCTAGGTCGTGACTCTCTCAGGATTCGGGTTTAAATAGCCAGCGTTTCCGAAACGAAGCGAGCAGCGACCCTCACCCTGGCACCCCGCTCCATCAATCCTCAATAAATAATAAAAACAAATAAAAAAAAACAAGTAGATAGTCCTGGTGATGATGTTAATAATGATAGCAATCAGTATTGATATTACTGCCATCATTTTTATAATTGCCATTACCACTGTTAACATTATTATTACCATCACTATTTTAATCACCATTGCTCTTGCTATCATTATCATTATCATTATCAGCACTATTGCAAAAGAAAATCGTCCCCCTTCATCCCTGCGCGTAATTACATACCCTTTTAAAGGTAACATGCGTCCTTTAACCTGCCCCCCCCTCCCCCTCCCATCCCGGACAAGGTCAGCGAGAGGCTCATGAGGTTAGCGCTAGTCTGAGCCTGGACACAAAGACACAGACAAACAGACAGGCAGACAGATAGACACACAGACGACACAAAACAACCAGAATAAATAATCAGAACAAGTAAAAAGCCACGGGCGATATAATGAAACACCCGAACACACACAAACAAACAAGAGCAAAGGCAAGATGCAAGGGCCACGAGGCGGAAGAACAAAGACGCCGCCGGGGTGGACGGGGCAGACTCGGCAAGGGCGCTCAGTGCGGCGGCAGCGCCTTCCTACCTCGGGAACGCTGCCCTTAGGGACGGGAGATAGGGAAGAGATGGTGGGGGGAGGCGAAGATAGGGGAGCAGGAGGAGAAGGAGCAGGAACAGGAAGAGGAGGAGGAGGAGGAGGAGGAGGAGGAGGAGGAGGAGGAGGAGGAGGAGGAGGAGAAGGAGGAGGAGGAGGGGGGGAGGAAAGAAGTAGTAGAAGAAAATAGAAGAATTGAAGAGGAAGAAGCCGAGAGAAGGGTGGGTGGCAGGGGATGAGGAGTCACAGAAGGAAGGGGGAGGGGGAGGGGAAAGGGGTTGAGGCGGAAGAGGAGGAAGGAGAAGAGGAAGAGGAGGAGGAGGCTGTTATACCGTAAGGGAAACAAGATCTTTCGCATGGAGAAAGTAGATAAGATTTTATCGGTAAACATGAGTTGAAAATGAAAATACATAAAAGGGGAAAAAATGTACGGAAGTACAATACAAAATGACGGAAAGTAAAAGAAAAACAAAAATAAAAAAGAAAAAAGAAAACATTTAAACACCTGATACCATAAAACCGCGCGATACAGAGCCAAGCCATGGGTCAGCTTGTCGGAGGCGAGGCAGGACGTGAGAGCAGGCGCGCACGGAAGGGAACGGAAGACCAAGATGCAGGAGGAGGCTGCGGCAGAGAGACAGGCAAAGCGGAGAAAGAGGAAGCACTGAAAGGACAAGCCGGGAAGGAAGTGGAGACAAAATAGGCGTGAAAGAAGAGGGAGAAGAGGAAGAGGTGGATGAGGGAGGTGAGGTGGAAGAAGGGCGGAGGAGGGAGGGAGTAGGTGATGGGGATGGGGATGGGGATGGGGAGGAGGGGTAGGTGGAGGTAGTGAGATGGGAGGATGAGGAAGGGGGGGAGTCCTAACTGGGCGTCCTTGAAACGCGGCGAGCGGGCACCGTCTGGCCAGCCCTCCAGACCGAAGCACATAATACCAACACTACTACTCTACTACCACCAGCAATGACCACGCCGCCCTCCGCATACCGGACCGCTTGCGCAATAGCACAGGTAGGGCGGGTGGGCCGGGGGGGCATGGGGGAGGGAGTGGGGAGACACGGGAATACGAAGACGTTTAAAGGTATAGAGGCCTGTGGTAGGCGGGAGCGGGAGAGGGTGGGGGGGGGGGGGTACAAGGGGGAAGGTGGGCAGGACGGCGTCTTTGGGGCACACCTGTCGGCGACGCGGCGTGGGTACGGGTCGGAGGCCGGCCAGAGACGCGCTCGGCCCGGGACGCTCGCTCACCCACATTAGTCATCTCAATCGCTCTGAATCTCTTGGTTATTTCAAGGAAAGAGAGGGAGAGGGAGAAAGAGAAGAAGCAGAGAGAGAGTTAAGATGATAGGGGGAGAGGGAAGGAGGGGGAGACAGAGAGACAGACAAACGCACACACGGACGTAAACAAACGCAACTGGAGCATAATAAACGCCAGAGCAACATCTGGAGCCTCGCATCCCCCTGACCCTTATTCTGGGCCTT
>BOPN01002883.1:0-12500 GCA_017312705.2 Penaeus japonicus | reverse complement strand
ATGGAAGGTAAACCGACCGTCCGTAAAGACTAGTTTCCGGGCTTGAGCGATCGCAATATGAGCCTTAAAGGTAGGCGACACCAATCACCGCCGTGACGTCACAAACAGCACCATGCCCCGAGGCTGTTCCCCCTGCCCAACCAGGGGTTAACTTGACCCTCCCTCCCCCATCCCCTTTCCCCCTCCCCCTCGCCCTAAACCACCTTTACCCTAAATCTCCCTTGACAACCCTGCCCTCCTTCCTCGGCCCCAGAACTCGGGGCACTTTTGAGATCTGAATTCTTCGTGGAAGATGCATGGCTCTCTTTTTCTTTAAATCTGAGTTGATGCATTTCGTATTCCTGGAGGTATCGCCGAGCCAAGATAAAACTGCAAAGTATTTTCTCTAGTATGTTTGTAATGATTTGGACTATGGGCAGCTGTCAAGTTTTTTTTTTGTGAAAAATCTGATTCTCTCTCTCTCTCTCTCTCTCTCTCTCTCTCTCTCTCTCTCTCTCTCTCTCTCTCTCTCTCTCTCTCTCTCTCTCTCTCTCTCTTTCTCCCTCTCTCGCTCGCTCACGCCACACAAACAGCCGGAAATACTTCAAATTTTCACCACGTTTTCCTCCCTCCGGGCATGAACCAGTTTTATTACTTCCCGGGTCGAATTACGTGTCCTATGTATCAAATCACGACGAAAACGTATCGACACCCTTATAAATAAGCAAAGATATATATATAAATAAAATGTATATAAATAAATAAACATGCAGACATAGAATTCGTCACTAACTGGTAACATCCAACTTCATAGGCAATCTAAACGTACACAAACCACAAAGACAAAAGTCGTGCTATTATATACTACATCACAGCCACTCTACGTAATGATAAATGAGCACGTCAACTGATCTAGAAAAAACACACAAAATAGGCGCGCTCAGACCCTAAAAGTCGGAGACAGATTTTGGCGCCAAAACCCAAGTGAACGACAGCGCGGGCCAGATGCTGAACCTCCCCCTCCTCCCCGTCGCTATCCTCCCCGCCCCCACGACCCCCACAAACCCGTCCCGATCCCCTGCACGGGTGGAGGCCCGCGCCAACCCACCTTTTAAAAAATCGTTGGTACGAGAAAACAACACGTTGGACTTTCGGTACTTCTTCATTTCTAAATCTGATAGATGCTGG
The DNA here is from genome assembly GCA_017312705.2 of Penaeus japonicus. Lineage (NCBI taxonomy): Eukaryota > Metazoa > Arthropoda > Malacostraca > Decapoda > Penaeidae > Penaeus > Penaeus japonicus. The sequence continues at coordinate 11,333 of BOPN01002883.1, read as the reverse complement.
TTCATGAGAAAGCATGAACTTCTAATAATCATAAAACCGCAGAATGTATCCAGATGGGGTCGCGGCGGCGGAGAATCGAACACCAGCGGCCATTCATTGAGATCACCGCGTGACAGCTCGAGCAGGCAAATTCAGTCTTTAGAGAGCGGCTCTCTAGAGTCGTTAATCCCGTGTTGGGCGTCAAGGTGCAAACTGTCCCTCCTCCCTGCCACGCACGTGTCCGTCCCGTCATCCCCTTTCGGGCCACACAAACGCGATATCTCATGAACGGCTAACCATGTAGCTCATAATTAAGGCAGAAGTATTTGGGAAACCAATCCATTCGAAAGATTGGAACCGGCCTCCAAATGCTACTTTCGACGTCAGGGAACACATAACATCATATATTCTTTCTATACCTCAGGAGTAACTATAGAACAAATAAGGAATACACTTCTAGCTCATAAAAACACAGATCAGAGATTTGGAATTTCATCTAAAAGGACATCAGCAAAAACTGTGGCTATTGGACTAGAACAAGACCCTGGATTTGAATCTGAAATATGAATATATGCATAAACCCACATCGTGAGCACCAAGCCACACTGCAATCATGCTAAAATATTTATCCACGGGTTACGTGTCTCTTTTCGTCTGTTAGTTTGCACGTAATTGGAATTTGAATTATTCAACGACTTTTCCCTCTTTGCGATGCCATTTACAATCGGTCACACAAAAAAAAAATATTCGTACAAAAATAAACATGAGAATACACGAAAATATAATTAAAACACAAACGGTAATTAAAATAATATGATAATGGCACTTACGATTCTTAACAAGTCCTGAAAATTACCTTGACACCCCGTCACCCACTCGCCACTCTTCACATGCCAGGTGTTTCCTCTTTGACTCATTAACGTTAAAAGAGAGAGAGAGAGAGAGAGAGAGACCTTTTTAGATATTTGTTCTCTCCATTTCCCTCTTTTTGGTTGTTTCTTTGTTTCTTACTTTTCTCCTCTAAGTGGCCAAACTCAAGTCATGCTCTTCGACGCTGCTAATTTCTTCGAGAAAGTTTGGACAACCTTGTACCACAGCGATTTCCTCAAGCAGGACTGTTATTTCACCGTTCTGAAGGAGGGGAAGGAGGAGGAGGAGGAGGAAGAGGAGGAGGAGGAGGAGGAAGGATTTCAGGAGCTGGAGGAGGAGGAAACGGAAGAGGAGGAGGAGGAGGAGGAGGAGGAGGAAGGATTTCAGGAGCTGGAGGAGGAGGAAACGGAAGAGGAGGAGGAGGAGGAGGAGGAGGAGGAAGAATTTCAGGAGCTGGAGGAGGAGGAAACGGAAGAGGAGGAAACGGAAGAGGAGGAGGAGGAAGGATTTCAGGAGCTGGAGGAGGAGGAAACGGAAGAGGAGGAGGAGGAGGAGGAGGAGGAAGAATTTCAGGAGCTGGAGGAGGAGGAAACGGAAGAGGAGGAGGAGGAGGAGGAGGAGGAGGAAGGATTTCAGGAGCTGGAGGAGGAAGAAACAGAAGAGGAGGAGGAGGAGGAGGAAGGATTTCAGGAGCTGGAGGTGGAGAAAGTGTAGGGGGAAGAAGTGAAAGGAGAGAAGGAGGGAAAAAAAAATGATAGAAAGAGGTTGAAGAAGAAAAGGGAGAAAATAAGAAGGAAGAGAGGGAAGAAAGAAAGGGGAAGGGGAAGACAAGGAAGATAAAGTGGAAGTGGAGGAAGAGGAGGAGAAATGGACGGAAGAAGAGGAAGAAGAGGAAAAGGAGGAGGAGTAATAAGAAAGAAAAAGAAGAGAAAGGAAAGAGGGATGATGAAGATAGTAATAATGATAACGGTAATGATGATAAAAGGATGATAATGATGATAATGATAATAAAATGATAATGATGATAATAATGATAATGATAAAAGTAGTAATCATTATTCAAAAGCATTTAGATTTTCCTGATAAAGATAAAATGATTGATTAAAAGATATATATATATATAACTCGTAACGAACTGCAGCGATGTCGTTGGAGCTTTTATCCGAGCCCACAGCAGCTGCCGTGGATTAAGGGAACACTCCAAACTGGGATGCAAATGCCTTAATCTGAGACAACTCAGAATTACAACCCATTTAACCTTTGAAATGCACAGTAATTACGCTGACCACTCCACTGCCCACGTGCACGCACACAGACACAGACACAGACACAGACACACACACACACACATACACACATCTATCAATTTGTATATGCGCTTATACATACTTACAATCATACATATGCATACGTGTATACATACACACATACGTACACATACGCGCACGCATAGACAAATATATAGGCACACACATACAAGTATCTACCTTCAAGCCACCAACTGGAATCAAGTGATGCCACGCCGGTCCTTAGATCCATGCCCTACCCCCTCCCCCCGTCGGCCTGCACACCTGGCCTGGACCCTAGTCTGACACCTGCTACACCTTCACCCCCTCCCAGCTACCGACTGTTTGGCGTTCCGTCCGTCCATCTGTCTGTCTGTCGGCATGCTTGCACCTCTATTCTATAGGAATGCTATAAAAAAAATCCCTCTGCAACGTGGCCCAACCTCCGTCAGGGCCGCTCAACAAAGGGCACATACAAGCCACGTCCACGAAGATTACCTGTCGGGGAAGCCCTAGATGGCCGCAGTGGAAATGTAAACCAATGACCGTGAAACCCTGGAAGTGTGAGCGTTATCATTCCTAAAGCCCTCGCCGTGTCACGACTGCTGCTTGCACTGCGCGGCGCTCCACCAATCTCCATCTATATCTCCCACATCTCTCTCTCGATCCCTTTTACTCTCTCTCTCTCTCTCTTTCTATCTTTCTCTTTCTCTTTCTCTCTCCCTCTCTCTTTCTTTTTCTCTCTCAGTGTTACTTTCTCTCTCTCTCTCTCTCTCTCTCTCTCTCTCTCTCTCTCTCTACTCCCTGTACTTAAACTTACACGTACACACGCATATGCATATACACACACATGCATAAACGCACACGCGCGCGCGCATGCACATACACATACACACACACACACACACACACACACACACACACACACACACACACACACACACACACACACACACACACACACACTCTCTCTCTCTCTCTCTCTCTCTCTCTCTCTAAAACCTGGTTTCCTGACCTAGAGGCCAGAACAGTAATAGCATGACTTCATGGCCATGTCAGAACCAACAACACAGACCTTCATCTGAGGTCAGTGGATGTCAGAGGTCGGGAGGGTTAGAGGAGGTCCTCAGATGACCTCTTGACCTCGCGAATAAAGGCAACAGGACGACTGATGTCGGCCTATTCAGCTCATTTACGTAGACTTCTGCGTACCCCAATATTGCCGTAATCTATTATTATACCATTACACATTCCTACGGAACAGCCCGAGTTATGTTATGCAATTAACGCAAATGCAAGTGATCGGTTCACCATGAGAATGATCAACGCTGGCATTCCTGCAGAGATAAAGCCTTATCAGTGATGTAGGTGTGAGGCGTGTTAAAATAAAGTAGTTTAGAACCATATGAAAAGCATGGCAACGTTGTTAACACATCTGGGTCAGCAGCTGTGATGATGGAGGACAAGAAACACCTGTCCAAAAAATGATATTTTTGATGTACCACTTCTGTTGAAAGATAAGGGAACGATGACGAGTGACAGAGCGGACACTGGTAAGGCCGAGAGGAGGCAAACCAGGAGATAGTAACATTGCAACATTTGTTTCTAGCTTGGATTGAAAGCACATCCTAAAGGTAGTGATTCACTATCATTCATTCACTCCATGGCCTTCCCTATCGAATGTATTCTGCAATCATCTGAAGTAAGGCGAAGGAACGCCAAACAAAAACATGTAGCTTAGTATTCATCCGCTTCCCCAAAGAAGTGCCTTTGCCCTCTCAGCTTACCCTATTGAACATGTAACTGACACCGAGGCAGGAAGGCGTGGCCCGGTCTTTTGCGCCGATAGTAGCTTAGAAAACAGACTATAGTGAACTTGGAATTCAAAAAAGTATTCACCCACTTTATCGTATCGTAACGCTAATTCCCTTCTCTCACTGGCATATTTGTGCCGCATATCACCACTGGATTACCCTGTTATCGTGCCGCATATCTCTGTCAAAAGCAAGTCAAGGGCGGCTCCTACATCAAACCTTGGGTATACAACACTCCCCCCCCCACCTCCCCTTCTTCAACCCCAATCTCAATCCTACGCCTAGACGCCCACCGACCTTGGGGAATCGTGACGCAATGCTCGTGACGCTATGTTCAAGGGGAAAAGAGAAGGGGGAGGGGGGAGGGGGTAGACGGGAAGGAGGCTATGCCATAAAACGCTTGCCATTCTCTCCTCTCTCTCCTCTCTCTCTCTCTCTCTCTCTCTTCTACTTGCTTTCTCTCCTTTATCTTCATTCTTATTCTTCCCCTCTCTAATGGCCATACCTTGCATCCTCTGCACCAGTCCCTCCCCCACCTCCCCAACCTCAACCTCACCCTCCCTCCTCTTGACCATCTCCCAGCCTCCAGTTGGTTCAAACGGCGCCGCCCTTTTATGCTCCGAGACGAGAGGGCGAGGCGTGTTACGTCCTCCTGGCCAATTCTCTCTTGTGTGTGTGTGCCTCGGTCTCTGTTTCTTTTTCTCTCTGCCTGCCTGTTTCTGTGTCTGTATCTGTGTCTCTCTGACGACTGTTCAGTCTGTTCAGCCTCTGTTCACTCCGGACCAATGGCGCGCTGCCCCGCCTCCGCGTATTGTTGGAGGCACCTGGAATTGTCGGGTAATAAATATAGAGCCAGAATTACAACACCCGGCCAGTTGTACAGATTCAATATACATGTCGCTTTTGTTGCCACATTTTCTACACTTCCTTGCCTCGTTCACTGGACAACAAATGTACGAGACAAGGGTGCCTCGAATCCTCGACTTGTGTCAAATTTATTTTCTGCTAAACTTTAAAACAGACGAATTATCGATTCCATTATCTGACTATTTTCGATCAAGGCCAATCTACATCAAGTCTAAATGCCAATATCAGTTTCCCCTCAGCTTCCCCTCTCTCTCTCTCTCCAACTTCTATCTTCCACCCCCTACCCTCACCCTTCCCTCTTCCGCCACTAACCTTAACCTTCCTTTCCCATACTTTCTCCATTCCCCTTTCCCTCCACCATTACCCTCCCCTCTACCCTCATCACATTTCCCTCTCACTCCCCATCATCTTCCACCCTTACTCCTCCATCCTTACCCTCAACTTCTCACTTCATCTTCTACCTTGCCCTCTCCTCCCTTCATCTTCCATCGTTCCTTTCCCTCCCACTTCATCTTCCAACTTTTCCTCTCCATCCTTTCCCTCCACCTTCCCCTTCATCTTCCATCCTCCATCTTTTTCTTCCCCTCCCCTTCATCCTCATCCCTTCTCTATCCATCCTTCTCCTCCCTTCTCCCTTCATCTTCCACCCTACCATCTCCCCCTAACCCTCCCCTCCCTCCCCCTCACAACACTTGGCGGCACCAGCAATGCACACACGTTGCATCCTCCACAAACTGGGTCGAGCCGTAACTCGTCGATCTGCCCCAATCAAGTCATAGGAAAATCGTTCATATTCCAAGGACAAAGAGTCGAATTTTGTTTGATCGGTCGTTTAGGCCTACCTGAATAGGCACAAAGCTCACTTTCAAAAGAAAGGACCTCCTTCGGGTTCCTGTGGCCCTTGATCTCAGGCATCGGCATGTATATCCTGTATATAACATGATACAACCTAGTACAATATGGTATTAAAATCACATAATGCATTCGTACAACTACAAGCACATGCATTTAGGCTATACGTTTATACATTCACAAATACATGCATTTAAGCTATGCATCTCTATATCCACAAATACATACCTTTAGGGTATATATTCACACATCCACAAACACATACATTTAAGCTATCCATTTATACATACACAAATACGGTACATACATTTAGGTTATGCATTTAGACCTCCACACATACATACATCTATTTGCAAATCCATAAATACAAGCACATATGCACACAGACATCCTCACACAGCCACAGTCTCTCAATCACGCAAACAAAAAATGTTACTCCATTTCATTTCGCCAGAACACGCGTGGGCGATACGGGGCGCAGTAGATCGCCACTTCACTCCGCCCGATTGCCTCACACCCGGCGCGAAGAGACTCCTGAGATACACAGCGCGAAGGCGGAGGAAGGAAGGAAGGAAGGAAGGAAGGAAGGAAGGAAGGAGGGAGGGAGGGAGGGAGGGAGGGAGGGAGGGAGGGAAGGGAGGGAGGGAAGAAGGGGGTGGTGGAGGAAGGGAGAGGAGGAAGGGAAAGAGTGGAGGGAGGGAGAGGAGGAAGGGAAAGAGTGGAGGGGTGGAGGGAGGGAGAGGAGGAAGGGAAAGAGTGGAGGGGTGGAGGGAGGGGAGGAAAGGGAAAGAGTGGAGGAAAGAAAGGAGGGAGGAAAGGAGGGAGAGGAGGTGAGGTGAGGGGCGAAGAGCGGAGAGGAAGGAGCAGGAGGAGGAGAAGAGAGGGAGGAGGAGGAGGAGAAGGAGGAGGAGGAGGAAGAAGAGAAAGAGGAAGAGGAGGAGGAAGAGGAAGAGGAAAGGGAGGAAGAGGAAGAGGAAAGGGAGGAGGAGGAGGAGTAAGAGGAAAGGAAGGAGAAGGAGGAGGAGGAGGAGGAGGAGAGGGAGGAGGAGGAGGATAAGGAGAAATCGCCGTGGTCGGGAAACAGGAGCAACACGCGGGGGAGGACCAGCCGCGGGAAGGGAAAGCTGCCACCGGCGTCAGGATGTAACTTCCGCAGGTGGTCAGCTATCGATTCTCGTCTACGCCAATGTGCGTGTCTGGTGTTAATGGCGGTGTTGCCACACTCGTGCACCTAGAAGGCCCATCTTAACTCTTAAAATAAATAGAGTCGGAACTTTTACGGTTCACGGCATGGACGTAGCCATTAGATTCTACTTTCATCTTTGCTGGCGCACTAGTACTCGAAAAAATGTTTTTTTTCAACATTGAGCAAGTTAGGTGATATCGAATAATCGTCATACCTGTGCCAATCATGACAAGGATTCAAATATCAATTTGACACATTCATCAACCAAACCAAGAATATGAGTTGATCCACCTCCACGAACAATCCATCATGAAATTATCCTCCTTAGCCCCCCCCCCCCCCCATCCCATCCCACCCCACCGCAACCTCCCAGCAGTCTTGGCACTTGCCACACGAGACGAGGCGCACGCAGTGTCAACAAACACCCTTGCTTAGCACAACAACCGACACAAACAGCCCGTATGAGTAGCACAGCCACCACGTGTGGCGGAGCTCGGCCCGGACAACGCGTCAACATTAACGTCTTACGCGGCACAAAATAGGCCTGCCTTTTTTCCACGTCTCCTTTTAATGAAAGACGTCGCTTTCAACAATAGCTACGGCACCTGATAACGCTGTCCTAGTATTCCTCGAATCTTACGTCAATGTTCATCGCGACAGGAGCATACCTAGAAGATAACCGTCCGCCCCCCCCCCCCTCCAGGCTGATAACAACCCCCTCCCCCCCTCCATACCTCCCACACCCACAACAATTAACCGCATTGTTCTCGCGACGGCCCTGACCTTATCCCTTATCTACCGCCATCACGGGGGGAGGGGGTGACAGAGGGGTGGAGAGAAGGAATGTCTCCAGCCAATGGATATGTTATCACCAGTTACGTCAAAGGAACGGGGAATGCCCCTTCCATCTCCCTATTGGTAACTGACCCCCTCCATCTAGGTGGAAAGAGCACTTCGATCAAACGCGAAGCCAACGGCGGCGTCCATATCTACCAAACATGTTTCTACTGAGGTTAAAGTAAACATTCTACTCCCAACACTCACCTGCAGAGAAGACCAGTCGTGCCCAACGCAACATCAACTGCAATGGCCAAGGACTTCCAAGAACAAAAAAGAAATAATTGCAACTGCCATAACATCCCGCCAAACGAGCAATGGTCGATCATTATGCAAAGCACGCTAAAGCAATGTTACATTATTTCGCGATACCTACCAGCGTAGCGTAGATGACAGGTCCATGCTAATGCATTACAACCAACAAAACAACGCACACGATTTCCGAGTTTAAAAATAGCTTGCCAATCTATGTCCTTCTGAATCCCACGTGGAGGGACACCCCGGAGGGACACCGGGATCACCGCAAGGGAAGGATTCACGAAATGATAAACAGCCCCCCCCCCCCCATGCCCTGTCATCACTGCCCTCCTTTCCCTGCTGAACATTTCCCGCCTCCTAACACGACAAGGCCTTTGTCGTCGGCCGGAGAATGCATGACGAATTCGCTTGAGGCGGCCGCCACACCCCCGCATGATCGATATCGCTGGGGGACAACGCCACACACAGACACTCACTCACGCACTCGTACACGCACACACAAACATAAAACCGCTCACGTGTACGCCCACGCACGCACATACACACTCTTTCTCTCTTTCTCTCTTTCTTCTCTCTTTCTTTCTTTCTTTCTCTCTCTCTCTCTCTCTCTCTCTCTCTCTCTCTCTCTCTCTCTCTCTCTCTCTCTCTCTCTCTCTCTCTCTCTCTCTCTCTCTCTCTCTCTCTCTCTCTCTCTCTCTCTCTCTCTCTCTCTCTCTCTCTCTCTCTCTCCCCCCCTCCAAAAGTCCACGCGTGTTTACGTGTCCTGGTGACAAGGCTAGCCCCCTGGGCACTCTACCTTCCCCGAATGCCAATGATGATGATTCCTCGCCATCAACTGCATCTCGTTATGGGTCTACTGGCGATCTCTCGGACCTTCCAGAGGCTATGGAGACTTTCTTTCTATCAGTAACTAGTTCCAAAGGTTGACAGGCGTGCGGACTGAGTTGATCATGACATATCTTATCAATGTTTATGTTTATCAACCTAATTCCATTCCCCTCCGCTTCAGTCCACTTCCTTCCCGTGATATAAACAGGCAACGCCGTATGTGACTGACCCCATTCCCACCCATAAACGCCAACGAGAAGCTACCTTCTCCCCGCGACCCTGACCCATCACCAGTTGAACGCAGAGGCGAAGTGAAAAAGAAAAAGGTGTAAATCCCCCCCCCCCCCCCTCCATTTACTTAGAATAATTCGTCACCCCGCCAGCGTCAGTCTACAAAGCGCTCGTTACTGATCAAAGGGGATAGCACTACGATGTTGACTCCCTGCCCAGCCTTCCGTGGGGTCCTTGAGTGCTCAGGCGTGTGTATCAAGCACACGGGCCGAGGCATGTACACGCTCACTCGACCGCATCCGTACCCTGCAGATGGAACTACTGACACAATTACAGCATCAAAGGAACAACAGGACTTGCGCAACGCCGGGCAAAAAAAAAAAGAAAAGGAGAAAAGAAATCAGTCTCTTCCAAAGGCAGTGGCTCGGAAATATGCTGGGAAGTGGGATGCTAACCTCAGGCACGGTGTCTTTAATGCGGGAATGATTTTCATACACACATTCCATTATTACAACTTACAAATCTACACGAAAACAATGAGAACCAAAATGATATTCCAGTACAATTCAAAACAAACCAGAAGCGCAATCTAAAAATACTTCATTCATAAAGCTCTACGTTTACACAACCACACCACAACTTCCTCTTCTATTTCACCTTGTTACTTCCCTGCATCAAGGTGTCTGCTTGCTTGTATGTATGTGCATGCCTCTCTGACTCTCTCTCACCCCTTTTCTCCATTGAGCCACAATAAATTTCCACATAACCACCAATGGCAAGTGGAATTCCGAAACCCCGATCCAGCATCACTCAGAGAGGCGATACGGCCCACCATCTCGCTCTGTTGAAATCTCCGGTCTCATCTCCCACCAGCGCAGCATCCCGGCGTCTGGGTTAGCAGTCGCTGACGCCGACGATTGAAAATGCTTAAACTTCACCTAGGTAGATGGACTGACATGGCATATACTTCGAAAGAGCGACAATGGGTACTGTGTGTACTGTGTCTATGGGTTGTTGACAGTCTAATTCTGTAGCAAGGGGCCGAATCATTCAAGGATTCCAAACTGATCAAGTAAACACAATCGTTAGTGGATTTCAATCCTAGGCGTGCGGCTAAAATAATAAAACAAGTCCGCCACGTAGCAAGCGTAATGGACAGCCTTACCTTAGCTGTTGCCTTTTTGTAGCGTGTGGTCGCCTTGAGGATAAGGTCCCTCACTAGGATCTCTCCCTCGCCACAAGGAACCACGACCCTTACGGAGCCGAAACAGACGGTGACCTTCATCTCTCCTGTCCTCCAGCGGTACTCCTTGACCTCCAGAGCCAGCGTTAAGCTAGCATGGCCTCCTTAGAGACCGGCTTCTTCACTAAAACTAAAGAAACACAAGTTCATCAGCCTTACAGGTACACGACTACCTGGATCCGCCATGTCTACGCTCCTGAGGGGGACATGTTCACCTTTTTTGGTATTACGACCCTTCTTGCTCACTCTTATTTTCTCTCACCGACGACAATCTCCTTAGGACACTTTCACTGCACCATAGGCTTTCTAAAAGACACGTTTAAATCTGTAAATAACGGGATTTCCTTCATAATTTGACCAGAAATTAGCTGCACAACCACCCACTCCCGGTTCAGCGTGACAACTGAGACCCGGCCGGAGCGCGCGCCGCCTGGTGGCCGCGACGGGAACTACGCGCGCACACACGCACACACACACACACACATACACACGTGAGTGGCAAACGCTTGGGAGCAACGCGATTAACCCAAATGCCTTTTAATTGCTTGCTCTGGATATGATTAAATCAAATCTCACGGATTACGTTGTAATTATCGACCGAATGGGGGTATTATGCTATGCGTCTATGCTGTATGTAACGTTTAACTTTGAATCCATTGAGAAATCAACAAGTTAGGATCTTATACTGACAGGTCATATGAGGTGATAATACACACACAGGTCGTATAACTCACGATGATTATGATCATCTGTATCACCTTTTTAACGACTCATTTACCTGAATTTGGAAGTAACTGAAGAAAGCTAGGGAACAAGTATACTATATAATAAGATACACAGGAGTATCAAGGGATTGATGGCAATGCACAACAAACGAACACGAACTGTAAGGAAAGAAAACAAACACCTGGTTCAAACAGAAAACAACAATCAAGATCTAATAATATTTGTAAAGAAGAATTGATACAAAATGAAGTAAACGCATGCAATAGATAGTGAAAGTGATATATACCAACAGGATCAATATATGTACATACATATATATAGATAAATGGATACATGTATATATATATATATATATA
>BOPN01002882.1:182500-185000 GCA_017312705.2 Penaeus japonicus | reverse complement strand
TTCTCTTTCACTTTTGTTTTCTATCTTTCTCTCTCACTCATTTTCTCTCTCTTTAGTTCTCTACTTTCTCTATCTATCTTTTTTTCTCTTTCTATCATTCGTTTTTTTCCTTTTCTCTCGTGCTCTCTTTCCTTTCTCTCTCTCTCTCTCTTTCTCTCTCTCTCTCGTTCTCTTTCGTTTTCTATCTTTATCTCTCACTCATTTTCTATCTCCTTAGTTCTCTTTCTATCTTCTTTTTCTCCTTTTATCATTCGTTATTTTCCTTCTCTCTCTCCCTCCCTCCCTCCCTCTATCTCTCTCTCTCTCTCTCTCTATCTATCTATCTATATATCTATCTCTATCTCTCTCTCTCTCCCTCTCTTTCTCTCCCCCCTCTTTCTCTCCCCCTCTCTCAAAAAACACACATATTCCTTTCGCAAAAAAAAAAAAAAAAAAAAAAAAAAAAAAAAACATGCTAAAGAAACACGTATGCGAGTGATAAGAATTTTGCCCAAATACGAAGACAATGATTGCATTGCAAATCAATACCACAGACTGGTCTTTATCACGCCGTAAGTCACGTCTCCAGACAATAGATTATCCTCACGCCTAAGATTCCTCCTTTTTGTGGTTTAGGCGCCGCCCATAGGGAACTTTAGTCTTGGTTTTGCCGCCCATATCTGCCTGGATGCCTTTCCGAATGTAAATCTTAGAATTGTTATTCTATTTTATGTTTTATTGTTGTTTTATTTGTTTATTTATTGTTATTTTCTTTGATTTCTATGGTCTTTGGTCTTTGGGTTAAATACTAATGTTTTTGTAAGGTTAGGTGAGCCTCCGTATTTTTTTTTTTTTTTTTTTTTTTTATTTATTTATTTATTTATTTTTTTTTTTTATTATTATTATTATTTTTTAGCATTTGCCTCTTTATAGATGTCCTTGACCGTAGCAATTATGGCATTTGGTTTTGGCACTACAGCCCTTCTGTATCTGAATGCCCTTCTTGACCTCAATCATAGGGTTGGGGCTTTAGCATTGCACCGATTGGCCCTTGAAATGTCATTGCAGTTATCAACTGCAGAATTTCGCTTTTAACACTGTTGTTTGTGTATTGTGTGATTTTATCTCCTGTTCACACAATTATCATCAATTTTTATTACGTCATCTATTTGATATCGCCAAGAAAATATCAATTAAATTAAATAAATCTTTGGTACTGTACATTCCGATGATAAAATTACATTTAATTATGATCAAACTTTATAGTAAATACATATATATAAAGTTATTCCATCCTATTCAGTAGTTATTTTAAACAGACTTTGTGTACAGATTGCAAATCATGCACACATTTGCATCGGCTTTTGAACTGTTGTTGTGTATGCGTGGAGTGACTTTGCAGTACTCGGAATTTGTGCAATATTGCATGAGTACATTGAGCGCAGAGATTGTGCATCTGTTGTACTATTTATGAAGATCTGAAGACTAGATAAGTACGGTGCAATTATCCATTCATTAGCTGTTGATTTTATCTCGAGACTTGCCTGGATGCTGCGAGGTGATGCAGATTTTCTTTTGCAAAAGTTGCAGCAATACAATCTCTACTAGGATCGATTTTTATTTGTTTGTTGTTTTTTTAAGTATATTTTCTGTCTTGCCTTGGACCAAAGACATCCTTTTGATGCTGTTTTTGTTTGATTGTTTGTTATTGATTTGACAGATACACACAGGATTGATAATTGATAATCATGTTTATAAGCTTTTATAACTAATTACCTGTAACTATATTAGCTATAGTGTCAATGTTATCTCGTTTAAGTTGGTTATTTTTGAAATATTTTCCTTCTGTCTTCTCTTTATTCGCCTCAAGTTTGTTTGTTTCTTCTTCATTCTTTGTCTGTATCTCTTCATATTTTGCTTTTATATCTGTTTGTCCGTTCGTTTATCTCTGCCTTGCTTACTCTATTTGAATCTCTCTCTCTCTCTCTCTCTCTCTCTCTCTCTCTCTCTCTCTCTCTCTCTCTCTCTCTCTCTCTCTCTCTCTCTCTCTCTCATTCTCTCTCTTTTTTTATTTCTCTCTCTCTCTTTATCTCTCTCTCTCTCTATCTATCTATCTATCAATCTCCTATCTATCTATCTCTAGTTCTCTCTCTTTCTCTCTCTCTCTATCTATCTATCTATCTATCTATCTATCTATCCGTCACCGTGCCCGAGAGAGACAGACAGACAGACAGACAGACAGATAGACAGACAGACGGACAGACAGATAGACAGATAGACAGCTGACTCAAGAAAAGGATTAGGAAAAATATCCTGTTTACTAACACCCTTCACTTCAACAGAACAATGTCTTGCGTTTCATATCAGCCACTCAGCCACACCTGTCAAAAATGTTGCGTAATATACAGTGTTCTTTTTCAGGTTTCTTAATGTGTGTGTGTGTGTGTTTGTGTGTGTGTGTTTGTGTGTGACTGTGTGTGTGTGTGTGTGTGTGTGTGTGTGTGTGTTTGTTTGTGTGTGT
>BOPN01002882.1:167500-172500 GCA_017312705.2 Penaeus japonicus | reverse complement strand
TCTCTCTCTCTCTCTCTCTCTCTCTTTCTCTCTCTCTCTCTCTCTCTCTCTCTCTCTCTCTCTCTCTCTCTCCCCCCCCCTCTCTCTCTCCTCTCTCTCTCTCTCTCTCTCTCTCTCTCTCTCTCTCTCTCTCTCTCTCTCTCTCTCTCTCTCTCTCTCTCTCTCTCTCTCTCTCTCTCTCTCTCTCTCTCTCTCTCTCCCTCCCTCCCCCCTCCCCTCTCTCCCTCCCTCTCCCTCTCCCTCTCTCTCTCTCTCTCTCTCTCTCTCCCCTTTCGATCTATCCAATCTCACTCTATCATGACACGCTAAGTTCGTAAGCGCTCAGGCTGCAGGGGAATTTTTTAGGGGAAAAAACTGGCGAAACTTCTCCCTTTGGTTCGAGTGTATTTTCTTTCCCTCTCTTTATTCCCCTTTCGTCCCTCTGGATTTTGTTTCTTTCTGCCTTTCTTTCTTTCTTTTATTTCCCTTCTGACTTTTCTCTTTCTTTCTATCGCCTTTTTTATATATTTTCCTGTGCTTATTCTTTATCTTGATTATATTTTTTTCCTCTTTCTTTTCTTCCTCCTCTTCTTGCTCTTCTATTCTCCTTTATCCCTCCTGTTTTTCCATGTTTTTCCTTCTCCCTCCTTTCGTCCTCCATCGTCTCTCTATTCCTGTTTCTTCCTCGCATTTCCCTCACCTCTTCCCTCCTTCCTTCTTCCTCTCTCTCCTTCCCCCCTTTCCTCCCCATTTCCTTCCTCCTCCTACCTTTTCCACACTCTCCTTCCTTCTCTCCCCCTCACCCTCTTCTTCTTCTTCCCCTTCTTCCTCTCCCTCCACCCTCCCCCCCTGACCCCGCCCGGCCCTCACCCTACCTCTTCTCTTTCTCCCTCGCTCCTTAAACGGGGGAAAAATCTACGGACTTTTCCTCCCCGTTTCGTATATCAGAAGAAAAACTACAGGCAGGGAATGAGAATGAGATTACTACGAACTAAAAAAAAAACAAAAAAAAAACACACATCTATACATATAACCCGAATGAGGATTATTCATTCAGCCATTGATTTCACGGTTGGTGCAGAGCCTTGCATATATTTCTATCAAGGATGTTGCTTCTGCAAGATTCTGCAATTTCGTTGCATCTAAATATCTTCATTTCTCTCTTGTTCTACTGATATGGGATTTTAGGATGCTGTTCTGCTGTTGCTGCTTCGCTGTTGTTGAATCGATACTGTTGTTCTACTGTTGTTGTATCGATACTGTTGTTTTGTTGTTGTCCTGTTGTTGTTGTATCGATGCTGTTGTTCTGTTGTATCGGTGTTGTTGCTCTGTTGTTGTTCTTGTATTGTTGTTATAGCTGTGTCGTTATTATTTTTCTCTTGGAATTCGGTTGTTATTGTTTTTCTGTTACTATTTTATTTCTATTCTTGTCTTCTCTGTTGCTGCTGTTTTAACTGTTGTGTGTTTGTGCTCCTGTTGTTCTGCAAGGGTTATGTTGTTGATGTTGTTGCTAGATTGTTGTTTCTGTTGTTTCTGCTCTCCTGTTATTACTTCCGTTTTGTTGGTGTTTTGTGTTTGTTGTATTTCTGTTGTTCTGTTGTTCTGATCATATCGAAGCTGTATTATTGTTACTGTTTTGATTTTGTTGTTGTATTATTGTGGTGTTCCTGGCGTTCGTGGTCTATTCTTAGTGTTGCTGTTTTCTGTTGTTGTTATTGTTTTTGTTTGGTGTCGTTGTTTTTCTCACATTCTTCATTCAGCTCCTCATTATAGAAAATACTAGATATTTGACCAAATTAAAGAATAAATAGATAAGGCCTTCTATCAAATACAACAAAGAATAACAGAGAACAAACAAACTAAGAGGCAAACAAATTCAGTAATAAACGCAAGAAAATAAAAAAAAAACATAAAAAAACTGAGAATGACAAACCTGACGCTAAAAATGCAAAATAAGCGCAAATAAATTTAGATAAAGATATAAAAAAAATAAGATGAAAATAGAATAATGATAAGCAAAAGAGAGAATGGAACAGAAACAGTTTCCTCAAACCTCTTCCACCCCTTCATCCACTCCTCCACCTCTCCAACCCGTCCCTCCACCTCTCCCTCCATCCCTTCCACTACCCTCCACCTCTCACTCCAACCTCCGCTCATTCCCTCCACCTCTTCACCCTCTCCCTCCACCCCTTCTACTACCCACCACTCATTCCCTCCACCCCTACTACTACCCTCCGCTCATTCCCTCCACCCCATCACCGCTTCCCTCCACTCATTCCTAACCCTCCACTACCCTCCACTCCTCCCTCCACCCCTTCCCTCCATCTCTCCCTCCACCCCTTCCACAACCCTCCACTTCTTCCTCCATTCCTTCACCTCTTCCCTCCACCTCTCCCTCCATCCCTCCCACTGCCCTCCACCTCTCCTTCCACCTCTTCCATAAGCCCTCCATTTCTCTCTCCACCCCTTCACCCCTTCCCTCCGCTTCTCCCTCCATCCCTTCACCCCTTCCCTCCGCTTCTCCCTCCATCCCTCCCACTACCTTCCACTCCCCCCTCCACCCCTTCCCTCCATCTCTCCCTCCACCCCTTCCACAACCCTCCACTTCTCCCTCCATCCCTTCACCTCTTCCCTCCACCACTCCCTCCATCCCTCCCACCGCCCTCCACCTCTCCCTCCACCCCTTCCACAAGCCCTCCATTTCTCCCTCCACCCCTTAACCCCTTCCCTCCACTTCTCCCTCCATCCCTCCTACTGCCCTTCATTCCTCCCTCCAACCCTTCACCTCTTCCCTCCACTTCTCCTTCCACCCCTCAACCCCTTCCCTCCATCCCTCCTACTGCCCTCCACTCCTCCCTCCAACCCTTCACCCTTTCCCTCCACTTCTTCCTCCATCCCTCCCACTACCCTCCACTTCCCTCCCTTCTCCCTCCACCCCGTCACCCTCTCCCTCCACCCCTCCCACTACTCTCCACTCCTACCTCCACCCTTTCACCCCATTCCCACCACCTCTCCCTCCATCCCTCCCACCGCCCTCCACCTCTTCCTCCCCTTCCCCTCTCTCCTCCCCCCCCCCTCTCCCCTTTCCCTCCACCCCTTCACCCCTTCCACTACCCTACCCTCCACCTCCTCCCTCCACCCCTTCCCACCACTTCCTCCTCCCCTTCCCCTCCCACCGCCCTCCACCGCCCTCCACCTCCTCCTCCATCCCTCCTCCCACCGCCCTCCACCCCTTCACCCCTTCACCCCTTCTCTCCACTTCTCCCTCCACCCCTTTACCCCTTACCTCCACCTCTCCCTCCAACCCTTCACCTCTTCCCTCCACCTCTCCCTCCATCCCTCCCACCGACATCCACCTCTTCCTCCATCCCTCCCACCGCCCTCCACTTCTCCCTCCACCCCGTCACCCCTTCCCTCCATCCCCCCTACTACCCTCCACTCCTCCCTCCACCCATTCACCCCATTCCCTCCAACTCTCCCTCCATCCCTCCCACCTCCCTCCACTCCTCCCTCCATCCCTCCCACTGCCCTCCACTCATTCCCTCCACCCCTTCCCTCCACTCCTTCCACTACCTTACCCTCCACTACCCACCACTCCTCCCTCCACCTCTCCCTCCACCCCTTCACCCCTTCCCTCCACCCCTTCCACAAGCCCCCCACCTCTTCCTCTCCTTCCCCTCCCACCACCCACCACCTCTCCTTCCATCCCTCCCACCGCCCTCCACCTCTTCCTCCCCTTCCTCCCGTCTCTCTCCTCCCCCCCTCTCCCCCTCCCTTTTCCCTCTTTCCCTCCACCTCCTCCCTCCACCCCTCCAACCCTTCACCCCTTCCCACCACCTCTCCCTCCACCGCCCTCCACCTCCTCCTCCCTCCACCTCTTCCTCCCTCCCTCCCACCGCCCTCCACCTCCTCCTCCCCTTCCCCTCTCTCCGCCCCCCCTCCCTCTCCCTTTCCCCTCTTTCCCTCCCGAAAATAAGTTTGATGTAAACATAGCACTCTCTCGAGAGAAAATGGATGTGCAAGCAAGCGGTCCCGGGAGATGCAAATGCTGCACACATATGTTGCAGAGAATATATGTGCAATACGCTGCAATGGAGGCTACCGAGGGACACACCTGGGAAATTCCAGGTAGTGTTTTCCCCGCGTGTTGGGGATGTATGTGGGGGGGAGGGGTGTGGGGGGGAAGGGGTGTGTGGGGGTTGGGGGAGGGGGTGTGGGCGGGAGAAGGGGTAAGGGGAGGTATGGGGGAGAAAGGGGGAGTGCGTGGGGAGTAGTCAGGGGGAAGGGTGTAGGGGTGTGGGGGGAGGAAGGGGTGTGTGGTTGGGGGGTGTACGGTTTTTGGGTGAGAGGGGGGGGATGGGGTAGGAAGGGTGTTTGGGGGGGAGAGGTATGTGGTTGTGGGGGTGTAGGGGTTTTGGGTGGTAGGGGGGGTATGATGGCGGTAGGGGTATGGGGGATGAGGTAATGGAGAAGGGGAGAGATAAAGGAAGGGGACATGTGGGAAGGGGGAGGGGAGAGGTGGGGGAGATGGGGAGGGGAGGGGGGGTTGGAGGGGGGGGGGGTAGGAGGACAGAGGGGAAAATACCTCCATATTTGTATTGTGTTCAGATGATATAGACGGAAATTATTGAAAAGTTTCCCGTAACAGTCTGGACCATGCTTCCCCCCCCCCCCTCTCTCTCTCTCTCTTTCTCTCATTCACTCTCTCTCTCTCTTTCTCTCTTTCTCTCCTCATCCTTTTGAGATGTATGTAATCACTTGTTTCAATAAACTCGTTAAAGTCAAAAGTCTCTCTCTCTGTCTCTCTCTCTCTCTTTCTCTCTCTCTCTCTCTCTCTCTCTCTCTCTCTCTCTCTCTCTCTCTCTCTCTCTCTCTCTCTCTCTCACTCACTCTCGCTTCCACTCTCACTCTCACTTTCCCTCACTCTCTCTCACTTTCACTCTCACTCTATCTCACTCTAATTCTCTTTATCCTGCTCTCTCTTTCTCTATCCATCTCTCTCTCTCTCTCTCTCTCTCTCT
>BOPN01002882.1:147500-160000 GCA_017312705.2 Penaeus japonicus | reverse complement strand
TTTCTTGTTCTTACTCTTTCGGTTCTTTGATTTCATTTTTTTTTTCTCTTTTTGATAGAGAGAGGGGGGTGGATGGGGGGGAGGGGGAAGGGAGTGGGAGAGATAGATAGAGAGAGAGAGGGAGGGAGAGAGAAGAGTATGAGGAAGATGAGGAGACAGGATGAAAAAAGAGAAAGAGAGGTAAGAAAAAGGGAGAAGGAGAGAGAAAGAGAGGGGAAAAGAGGGAGAAGGAAAGAGAAAAAATAGCGAGAGAAGAATAAATAGTTGAAGAAGAAATAGAGAGAAAGAAAAAAGAAAGAGAGAGAAAACAGAAAAATAGATTGAATGAATGAAGGAATAAGAGAGCGAAAAAAGAAAAACGAGATAAGGAAAGAGAAAGGGAAGGAGAAAAAAACGGATTCAACTTTTCTTTTCCTTTTTCAATCTGTCTCTGTTTGTGTCTTTTTTCTCTTTCTTTCTGCTCTTTCTATTTTCTCTTTCTCTCTCTTACTTCTCTTTCTATCTGAATTTCTCTCTCTCTCTCTCTCACTCTCTCTCTCTCTCCTTCCTTCTCTCTCAAGCACTTACTCACTTTCATTCTCTCTCTCTCTCTCTCTCTCTCTCTCTCTCTCTCTCTCTCTCTCTCTCTCTCTCTCTCTCTCTCTCTCTCTCTCTCTCTCTCTCTCTCTCTCTCTCTCTCTCTCTCTCTCTTCTCTCATGCTCTCATTCTCTCTCTCTCTCTCTCTCTCTCTCTCTCTCTCTCTCTCTCTCTCTCTCTCTCACACACACACACAGATGCGCCCTATATCGTTCCCTGTATCTCCTCCCTTTTTTTCCCTCTCCCTTTTCTCCATCTATTCCCCCCTCCCTTCTCCTTCGTCCCTTCCCCCACCATCTCCTCCTCCTCTACCCTCGCTTTCCTCACAACAGCCTCCTCTCTCACCCTCTCTCCCTCCTCCTTTACCCCCTTTCTCCCATCTGATCTTTCTCTCCGACTTTCTACCCTTCTTCCTTTTCCTTTGAACTTTCAGACTACTCTTTTTTCCCTCTCCCTCTCCCCTCACACCCTCTCCCATCTCCTCCCCTATCTTCATCCTCCCCTTCTCTACCTCTTCCCTTCCCTCCCAATCTCCCATCTTTTCCCCTCTCTTTCCTTCCACTATCTTGTCCCTTCCTCTTCTCTACCTCTTCTCTCCCCTCCTCCTCTTCCCAGAAGGAGTAGGCAAAGACGAGAAAGAGAGAGAAAAAGAGAGAGAGAGAGAAAGAAAGAAAGATAGAAAGAGAGAGAGAGAGAGAGAGAGAGAGAGAGAGAGAGAGAGAGAGAGAGAGAGAGAGAGAGAGAGAGAGAGAGAGAGAGAGAGAGAGAGAGAGAGAGAGAGAGAGAGAAAGAAAGATGAAGAGAAAGAGAGAGAATAATATAGAAAAAAAATCACAAACTGAAAAAACAACAACCAAACGAAAAACAAACAAACAAACACACAAAACAAAAACAAACAAGAACAAACAAACAAAGAGGCGAACACCCCCCCGCCCCCCTCAAAAAAAAAAAAAAAAAAAAAGTCAAGGTAGAGTTAACAGACGAAAACATTATCTCTTCTTCTCAGCCATGAAGACTAATGCACACAAAGGGAAACACAGAGGCTGATGTATCTCGAGGCGGTCGGACAGGTGAGAGGCGGCGGGTGTTGCATTATCCCATTGCAAGCCATTTATGTATCATTATAGAGGAGTGGATTTAATTTCCTTTAACAACGTCGAGACATGTCGCGAGTCTCGGCTCGGGGTTTATATTTTATATCTTTTCCATATCCTGTTTCCCGAACTTTATTATGTGTTTCTTTCTTTTTGTCTTTCTTTATTTCTTTCTTGGTGTTTGTCTATTTCTTTTTCTCTCTCTTTTCCTATCTCTTTTTTGTTGTCTTTTCGCTTTTTATTTTTCATCTCTTCTTTACCCTTGTTTTTTTTTCTGGCCCTCTTTTTTTTCTTACTTCCTCTTTCTCGTCTCTCCCTCCCTCCTTTCGTTTCCATTTCTCCTTCTTTTTCTCTGTTTATTTTCGTTCCTTTCCTCTTCTTCTTCCTCGTTCTTTTCCCTTCTCCTTCCTCCTCCTTTTCTCTTCTCTTTTTTCATTTCTTTTCTTTCTAACTTATTATACCTCCTCCCTCTCTCTTCTTCCTTCTCTCTCTTTTCTCCTTCCTCCACCTTTTCCCTCCTAACCCCCTCCTCCCTCCCCCTCCCTTCCTCCTCTCTCTCTCCTCACTTCCTCCTTCTCCCTCCTCTTTCTTCATCTCTTTCTCCTCTCCTTCTTCCTCCCTCTTCTACTTCCTCCTCCATCCTTCCTCTTTTTCAGTCTCCCTCTCCCATTTCACCTCCTCCCTCTCCCTCCTCCCATCTCCACTCCTTCCTCTCTCCTCTTCATCTCTCTCCTACCTCTGCCTCCCTCTCCCTCCGTCGCATCTCTATCTTCTTTCTCCTCTCCTTCTCCTTTCCATTCTCCTCTTCTTCCTCTTCTCCCTCCTCTTCTTCTTCTTCCCCTTCAATCTCCATCTCCCTCCTCTCCTCTACCTCTTCCTCCTCCTCCTCCACCATATCCCTCTTCCTCCTTCTTATCCTCCCTATCCCTCCTCCTGCTCCTCCACCCTCTCCCTCCTTCTCCTCCTCCCCCTCCACCTCCTCAATCTCCCTCTACCTCTCCCTCTCCCTCCTCCTCCTCCTTCTCCACCTCTTTCTCTCTCTCCCTCATCCCTCTCTCTCCTCCTTCTCCTCCTCCCTCTCTCTCCTCCTCCTCCCCCTCCACCTCCTCAATCTCCCTCTCCCACCTCCTCCTCCAAATGCCCCCTCCTCCTCCTCTTTCTCCCCCTCCTCCTCCTCAATCTCCCTCTCCCTCTCCCTCCTCCTCCTCCAAATCCCCCTTCCTCCTCCTCCTCTACCCCCCCTCCTCTTCCGCCTCTCTCTCCTCCATCTCCTCCACCTCCCTATCCCTCCTCCTGCTCTCAATCTCCCTCCTCCTCCTCCCCCTCCACCTCCTCAATCTCCCTCCTCCTCCCTCTCTCTCCTCCTCCATCTCCACCTCCCTCCTCCTCCCTCTCCCTCCTCCTCCTTCTCCAAATTCCTCCTCATGCTCCTCCTCCCTCCCCCTCCCCTTCCCTCCATCTCCCTCTTCCTCCTTCCTATCCTGCCTATCCCTCTACCTCCTCAACCTCCATCTCCCTTTCCCTCTTCCTCTCCCTCCTCCTTCTCCATTTCCACCTCCCTCTCCCTCCTCCATCTCCCCCTCCTCTCCCTCTCCACCTCCTCCATCTCCCTCCTCCACCTCCACCTCTTCCTCCCTCTCCCTCTCCCTCCATCTCCTCCTCCACCTCCCTCTCCCTCTCCCTCCTCCAAATCCCCCTCCTCCACCTCCCTCTCCCTCCTCCATCTCCTCCTCCCCCTCCCTCCTCCTCCTCCTCAATCTCCCTCTCCCTCCTCCACCTCTCTCCACCTCCTCAATCTCCCTCCTCCCCCCCACTCCCTCTCCTTCTCCTCCCTCTCCCTCCACTTCCCACTCCCCCTCTCCCTCCTCAATCTCCCTCTCTCTCCTCCTCCTCCAAATCCCCCCTCCTCCACCTCTCTTTCCCTCCTCCCTCTCCCTCCTCCTCCTCCTCCCTCTCCCTCCTCCGTGGTAGCTTGCCAGAATATTTTATCTCGAGAGAGCAAGTCGCCTTCAAGCAGGTGACGCCCGATGTGTGTGGCTGTAAATAAGATGATAACAGGTACGAGCTGAGGCTCCCTGCGTGCTTGCGTGCTTGAGGTGGGGGTGGGTGGACGAGTGGATGAGTGGATGGCCACTTCCACTTCGTCTTTATATACCGGCTCCCTGCGTGCTTGCGTGCTTGAGGTGGGGGTGGGTGGACGAGTGGAATCAGTGGATGGCCACTTCCACTTCGTCTTTATATACCGGCTCCCTGCGTGCTTGCGTGCTTGAGGTGGGGGTGGGTGGACGAGTGGAATCGGTGGATGGCCACTTCCACTTCGTCTTTATATACCGGCTCCCTGCGTGCTTGCGTGCTTGAGGTGAGGGTGGGTGGACGAGTGGAATCGGTGGATGGCCACTTCCACTTCGTCTTTATGTACCGGCTCCCTGCGTGCTTGCGTGCTTGAGGTGAGGGTGGGTGGACGAGTGGAATCGGTGGATGGCCACTTCCACTTCGTCTTTATGTACCGGCTCCCTGCGTGCTTGCGTGCTTGAGGTGGGGGTGGGTGGACGAGTGGATGAGTGGATGGTCACTTCCACCTCGTCTTTATATTCCGGCTCCCTGCGTGCTTGCGTGCTTGAGGTGGGGGTGGACGAGTGGATGAGTGGATGGCCACTTCCACTTCGTCTTTATATACCGGCTCCCTGCGTGCTTGAGGTGGGAGTGGGTGGACGAGTGGATGAGTGGATGGCCACTTCCACTTCGTCTTTATATACCGGCTCCCTGCGTGCTTGAGGTGGGGGTGGGTGGACGAGTGGATGAGTGGATGGTCACTTCCACTTCGTCTTTATATACCGGCTCCCTGCGTGCTTGAGGTGGGGGTGGACGAGTGGAATTGGTGGATGGTCACTTCCACTTCGTCTTCATATACTGTACTCCACCTCCACTATCCGCTTATATGGTGTATTTCTCTATTTCTCTTATTTCGCTGTGTTGCTCCACTTCCACTTTTGGCGTTCAGGTCGTATTTTCACTTCCACTATTCGTTGTACTTTAATTTTTTTTTTTTTTTTTTTTTTTTTTTTTTTTTTTTTGGGGGGGGGGTATTTTCACCTTTGTAGCCTATCTTGCTTAACATTTATTTCCCCCACGTTCCTTTTTATCTTCATTATCTTTTCTTGTTTCAGTCTGTATTCCTTCATTTATATTTGCAATTGCATTGCTTCCTCCTCCACCTTTCGCCTCTATGTTGTACTTCGCATTCCACTGTGCACCTCCACCTCCACCTCCGCTTCCACCTTTCCGTTTTTATGTCATACTTCGCATTCCATTCTGTGTGGTATTAACGTCTGTTCTCGCTTCCACTTTCTACGTTTGAGTCGATTGTGTTTGTCTCTGCTTCCTCTTTTTGTCTTCAAGTTGTACCTCGAATTCCACTTCTTGTCTTCAAGTTGTACCTCAAACTCCACTTCTCGTCTCCAAGTTGTACCTCGAATTCCACTTCTTGTCTTCAAGTTGTACCTCAAACTCCACTTCTCGTCTCCAAGTTGTACCTCGAATTCCACTTCTTGTCTTCAAGTTGTACCTCAAACTCCACTTCTCGTCTCCAAGTTGTACCTCGAATTCCACTTCTTGTCTTCAAGTTGTACCTCAAACTCCACTTTTTGACTCCAAGTTGTACCTCAAACTCCATTTTTTGACTCCAAGTTGTACCTCAAACTCCACTTCTTGTCTCCAAGTTGTACCTCAAACTCCATTTTTTGACTCCAAGTTGTACCTCAAACTCCACTTTTTGACTCCAAGTTGCACCTCAAACTCCACTTCTTGTCCTCAAGTTACACCTCAAACTCCACTTCTTGTCCCCAAGTTGTACCTCAAACTCCACTTCTCCATATTGCCCCTTCATCTTCTTCCACATTTCTGTTTCTCTCTTTATGTTATACCTCTTGCCTCATTATCATTGTTAGTGTCTGTCTGTAATCATCTGAATTCCTTCACTCTTATTTAAGAAAAAAAAAAAAAAAAAAAAAATCCACTCTTTAACAACTCAAAATCCACTTCCACTTCCACTTCGAACTCCACACCCACAACACCTATCCACTAATCCTGCCATCACCCTCCATGCCCCCCTCCCCCACCCCTCCCCTGCGCCCTCCACTCCCACCACCCCCAATAAAACGGTCATTCAAACACCCCGCTATCACCCCCTTCATATGTGTCCCTCCATCCAGCTTCAATTATATGAAATTATATAACGTTAACTATTTCCAATGAGGAGGATTACATCTCTCTCTCTCTCTGTCAATCTCTCTTTCTGTTTCCCTTTCTCTCTCTTGCTCTCTCGCTCTCTCTCTCTCTCTGTTTCTCTCTCTCTCTCTCTTTCTTTCTCTCTCTCTCTCTCTCCCTCTCTCTCTCTCTCTCTCTCTCTCTCTCTCTCTCTCTCTCTCTCTCTCTCTCTCTCTCCCTCTCTCTCTCTCTCTCTTTCTCTCTTTCTTTCTCTCTCTCTCTCTCTCTCTCTCTCTCTGTTTCTCTCTCTTTCTCTCTTTCTGTTTCCCTTTCCCTCTCTTTTTCTGTTTCCCTTTCTCTCTTTCGCTCTTTCTGTCTATCTGTCTGTCTCTGTTTTATCTATCTCTCTCTCTCTCTTTCTCTCTCTCTCTCTCTCTCTTCCTCTCGCCCCCCCTTTCTCTCCTCTTCTCTCTCTCTCATTCTCTCTCTCTCCTCTTCTCTCTCTCTCATTCTCTCCCTCTCTCTCACTCACTCACTCACTCTCTCTCTCTCTCTCTCTCTCTCTCTCTCTCTCTCTCTCTCTCTCTCTCTCACTCTCTCTCTCTCTCTCTCTCTCTCTCTCTCTCTCCTTCCTTTCTTCAACCACCAACGAATGATACATGGAGTCTTGGCAACAATTCAATTATGTGCTTATCATCTCTACATCATTGACCATTAGATATTACTGCCCATTAGATCAAGATGACATCTCGTTGACTCATAATAGTTTTTTTTTTTCTTTTTTTTTCGAAGGGATGGCTGTCCTTGTTGGGTAATTGGTATTTTCATCTTGTTTTGTCACCCGGATGTATGTGTCAAGTTATTTTGGTGTGAAGTAGGATCTGTTGGTGGTGTTATATATATATATATATATATATATATATATATATATATATATATATATATATATATATATATATATATATGTATATATATGTATACATATATATATATATATATATATATATATATATATATATATATATATATATATATGTATATATGTATATATATATACATATATATGTATATATATATATATATATATATATATATATATATATATATATATATATATGTATATATATATATATATATATATATATATATATATATATATATATATATATATATATATATATATAGAGAGAGAGAGAGAGAGAGAGAGAGAGAGAGGGATACTTATGGGATTGTATTTCTTCTACGGTGTGACCGGATGTTTTTTTTGTGATATATATTTAACGACCTGGTGTATTATCAAACAGGAAGGATGAATAGGATTGATAACGATAAATTTATTGGTAACGATGATGGTAATCAAGATGGTGATAAGGATTCCAATAAAACAATAATAACTATAAGGATAATAATAATGATAATGATATCAATGATAATGATAATAGTAATAATGAAATAATACTAATAGTAATGATAATGACAATAACATCGATTAAAAACAACAACAATCACAATAACAACATCAAAAACACCAACAACAACAGCAACCATACCAACCCCCCCCCAAAAAAAAAAAAAATAATAATAATAATTAATAATAATAATAATTAATAATAATAATAATAAAATAAAAATCACACACAGAAAACAGCATCCCACGACTGACCGACTGACCTGACCTGACCTAACGATACGCGAGATGACACAGAATCTCCTTGGGTCGTAAGCAAGTCTAATGGACGAAGAAGATCGTATCGTAAGCCTTAGGGGGAACTTCCTGTAACATCTTCTCGAAGGAAGCTGTTGATGCGATCTTCTCGAGAGGAGTTTATTTGCATATTTGTGGGCGGGTGGGGGAGTGGTGGGGGTAGGGGGGGAGTAGGGGGAGTGGGGGAGAAGTGGGGCGGGGGAGCGGGGGTAGAGGGGGGGAGTGGTGGGAGCGGGGGGGAGGTGGGTGTAGGGGGGAGTGGTGGGAGAGGGGAGTAGGGGGAGAGGGGCGGGGGGAGTGGGGGGAGTGGCGGGAGAGGGGGGGGAAGTGGTAGGGGGAGTGGGGAGTGGGGGAGGTGGAGGGGAAGTGGGGGGGAGTAGGGGGAGAGGGGGGGAGTGGTGGGTCGGGGGGGCGTGGGTGGGGCGGGGAGTAGGGGGAGTGGGGGTAGTGAAGGGAGTGGGTGAAGTGGGGCGGGGGGAGAAGGGGAGTGGGGAATCATGATGGAAATGCTGTTGAATTATGCTAATGATGAGAATTAAATCCAACACGGTGGGTGTTTTAGATTATTTGTTAACCTACAAGGAGATGATTCTTTATGGAGCGTGTAGTTTCGAGTAAAAAAATAAATATTCACGCGGACTCAAAAAAAGAAGAAGAAGAAGAAGAAGAAGAAGGAGAAGAAGATGAAGAAGAAGAAGAAAAAGAAGAAGGAGAAGAAGAAGAAGAAGAAGAAGAAGAAGAAGAAGAAGAAAAGAAGAAGAAAAAGAAAAAGAAAAAAAAGAAAAAGAAAAAAGAAAAAAAAGAAAAAGAAGAAAAACAAAAAGAAAAAAAGAAAAAGAAAAAGGAAAAAAAAAGAAAGAAAAAGGAAAAAAAAGAAAAAGAAACAAAAACAAAAACAAAAACAAAAAGAAGAAGAAAAATAAAAAGAAGAAGAAGAAAAAAAAAGGAAACAAGTCTCGCCCAGAAGCGGCCAAGACCAAAATTCTCGCATCAGTGTAAACACGACGTAAAAGTCAGCTGATAATTACAACCTCGATTGATTAATGAATGCTAAATTGATAGTAAAGATCTTAACGACTAACTTAAGGCGCTGTTGGGTAGTTTGCTGACCAGAATAAACATTACGACCCCCTGATCTCAAAGAGGCATTTGGTGGCAGCCAGAGATACGTCGCGGCCGGAAAGGGGCTGTTTTGACCTTTTTTTTTTTTTTTTTTTTTTTTTTTTTTTTTTTTTTTTTTTGGGGGGGGGGGTTGATTGTGATGTCTGTGTGTTTTTAGTGTGGGGTTGTTTATTAGTTTTTTTTCATTTGATGTGTTAGTATTGTTGATATCATTGTGATGATTGTTATCATTATCATTGTTATTGTTATTATTGTCATTGCTGTTGTTATTATTATTGTTATTATTATTATTATTATTATTATTATTATTATTATTATCATTATTATTATTACCGTTATTATTATCATCATTATCAATATCATCTTTATCATCGTTATAATTGCCATCATCATCATCATTATCATTGATAATATTTTTATCACTATTTTTTGTTACTATTATTTTCATTATCATTATCATCATCATTACTGCTATCATCATTACTATCACAATGATTATCTTTATTATAAAAAGAAATACTGTTATCATTATCATTACTTTCATCATTATATTATTGCTACAATTATTATCATCATTATCGTTATTACCATTACTATTATGATTATATCATTATCATTATTGTTGTTATTATTTTCATTACCATCATTCTACAAAGACAAACTTGATAAGTTGGTGAGGATGATAAATGATAGCTGACGATGATGATAATTTTGCAAACTACAACAATGTTTTTTTTTTCGGCCCCGTTGCATACAGCCAATCGTCATCAACTTTTCAATTGCGTCATCAACACGAAGGGAATAGTGGTAGGCCTATTTTTAGTCATGTTTTATCATTACTTTCTTGCTGTTACTGTTCTTTCTATTATTGTTTATTTTTCTTTTTTTTATCTTTCTTCTTGTTGTTATTCTTGTTCTTTTCGTTTTTTTTTGTTCTTATTCTTGTTATTATTCATTTTCTTCTTGTTCTCCTTCTCCTTTTTTTCTTCTTCTTCTCCTTCTTCTCCTTTTTCTTCTTCGTCTTCTTATTTATCTTCTTCTTCTTCTTTTCTTCCTCTTCTTCTTTTCTTCTTCCTCTTCTTCTCTTTCTCCTTTTTCCCTTTTCTTTTCCCTTTTTTCCCTTTTCTTCTCATTCTCCTTCTTCTTTTTCTCCCTCTACATTTCCATACCACGAAAAAATCATCCCTGGAACATAATGAATAAGATGAATAAGTTTTTCATTATGAATAAGAAGCCTTGTCATACGTATTAAAATGAAGGAATGAGCACTATATTCAACCTTCATCATCAATACACTGTATGCATGTCTCATTATATTCATTCATTCACTCTAAACCCGAGTTATACTAGACGGTCATTCATCTCATGTATGTAGGTAGGTTATTCATCAGGTGTTTTTATTTTTTCTTTCTTTCTTTTTCTTTCACATATAGTAATGATATCCTTCTATGACGGATCTTTCATTGTTATTCATCCTTTGTGTATGTACTCATTATGTAAGTAGTCATCGTGCGAGTAGTTATCGTGTAAGTAGTTATCGTGTAAGTATTCATCATGTAAGCAGTCATCATGTAAGTAGTCGTGTGAGTAGTTATCATGCAAGTAGTTATCATGTAAGTAGTTATTATGTAAGTAGTTATCATGTAAGTAGTTATCATGTACGTAGTCATCATGTAAGTAGTCATCGTGTAAGTAGTTATCATGTAAGTAGTCATCGTGTAAATAGTTATCATTTAAGTAGTTACCATGTAAGTAGTTATTATGTAAGTAATCATCTCTAATAAGCCTCATTACTAATCTCTCATTACTCATCACATATGATCTTCCTGTATAGATGACCCCTCACTATAAACCATACGTCCTTACTCACGATCTCATAACCATCCCCCTCATACTGTCATATCCTCACGACCACCAAAAAAAACGAAGAAATAAATAAAATAAAAGAAAATAAAAGAAAAGAAAAGAAAAGAAAAGAAAAGAAAAGAAAAGAAAAAAAAATCCCCCATATGATATCTCTCTCTCTCTCTCTCCTCATGACCTCACTCATATCTCCTCATCTACTAGGTCCTCATAGGTCCTCATAGGTCCTCATCATCTCCTAATCCCATCTCTCCGACCTCATTCTCTCCTCGATCGCCCGTAATAACGGTTATCATCCTTCATCAAAGGTGTCTTCTGCCGTTTCCTTACAGCCGTAGACCTCCTGAACGCCTAAGGGTTGTTATGTGTCTGGAGGGGCGGGTTCTCTCTCGGCTTTTCCTTTTGACTCGTCGAACTGGTGAAGGAGGAATCAGCTGTTCCTTTTGGAGGTGGGTTGTTTAGGGGTGCTGTAGGGTGTTGTAGGATGTTGGAAGATGTTGTAGGATGCTACTAGATGTTTGGATGTTATATTATGTTGGGAGGGTCGAGTTTTGGTTTTCTTTTCTGACTCGTCGAACTGTTGAAGGATGAATCAGCTGTTCCTTTTGGAGGTGGGTTGTTTAGGGTTGTGTTTAGGGGTGATGTAGGATGTTGTAGGGTGTTGTTGGATGTTATAGGATGTTGGGAGGGGCGAGTTTTGGCCTTCCTTTCTGACCCGTCGAACTGTTGAAGGAGGAATCGGGTGTTCCGCCTGGAGATGGGTTGTTTTGGGTTGTTTAGGGGTGCTGTAGGATGTTGTAGGATGTTGTAGGATGTTGTAGGGTGTTGTTGGATGTTATAGGATGTTGGGAGGGGCGGGTTCTCTCTCGGCTTTCCTTTCTGACTCGTCGTACTGTAGAAAAAGGAATCGGAGGTTCCTCTTAAAAAAAATGGTTGTTTTTGGGTTGTTTATGTGTCTATAGGATGTTATAGGATGGTGGAAGATTCTGTAGGATGTTACAGAATGTTAGAGGGGGGGGGGAGCGGGTTCTTGGCCTTCCCATCTGCCCCGTTGCACTGTTGAAAGAGGAACCTGGTCTTTTCTTTTTTGAGATTATGTTTTTTTCAAGAAGTTGCACGGGGGATTGCAAGATGCCTAGGAGTATCGTAGGATGTTGCAGGAGCGTGTTCTAGGCCTTCTTTTCTATCCCTTATATCTAAGGAGGAGCTGAGGTCTATCCTTTTAGGGTAGGTTGAGATGATGGGGGGGGGGGGGAGGGTATAGGATGTTGGGGTCTTATAGGATGAAGTAGGATCTTGTAGGATGTTGTAGGATGTTAAAGGACTCAGAAGGATATAATGTTCCTCGCACACCGCTCTATTCGTTGCCTGCGAGGATGAGAAAGGGGGGGGGGGGTTAGGGGGGGGTTACATTAAGATCGTGAATAATGGAGATTATATGTATCAGCTTGCAATTTTTCAAGATTCAATTTTCTTTTTCGTGTTTTTTTTTTTCTTCTTCTTCCTCCTCCTTCCTCCTTCCAAACATCAACTTCCCATTAAAGCTAAGAACGAAAAATTACATCCTACTGAAAATAACCAAAACCTTATATATATACTCCCCCCCCCCCAAAAAAAAAAAAAAAAAAAAAAAAAAAAAACATATATCCCTCCTCAAAATATACAGACATATTTCTCAAGCTCAACCTTCAAGAATGATTTAGAGCGAAGATGACTAAAGGGGAGGAGATAGACTACCGAAAAGGGTTAAAGATAATTCGTACTTTTAACCCTTTCGCTCTCCGAGGCCACAAATCAACGGGATCGCAGACCTCTTTTGATAAGGGTATGGTGTGGGTTGGGCTACGGGCGAGAGGAAGGAGGGAGAAGAGAGGAAGGAGGGAAGAGGGGGAGATGGGAGAGGAAGGGGGGAGGAGAGGGGAGGAGGGAAGAG
>BOPN01002882.1:140000-142500 GCA_017312705.2 Penaeus japonicus | reverse complement strand
GGCGGTGGCAAGATTTAAGAGGAGGTTCTTACTACAACGCTTCTCTTGTGATAGACGTTTAGGGCATTCCTAAGGGGGAGGAGGGGGAGGAGGAGGAAAGGGTGGGGGAAGGGGGGGAGGAGGTAAGGAGGAGTGGGGAAGGGGGAGGTGGGGAGGAGGGGAGGGAAGGAGGGAAGGAGGCGGGGAAGGGAGGGGAGGAATGAGGGAAGGGGGAAGGAGGAATGAGAGGAGTGGGGGAAAGGGGGAAAGGTAGGGAAGGAGGAGGGAAGGAGGGGAAGGAGGCAGGGAAGGGAGGGGAGGAGGTGGGGAGGGGGGAGGAGGAGGGGGAGGGAAGGAGGTGGGGGAAGGGGGAAAAGAGGTAGAAGGAGTGGGGCCCCCCCCCCCCCCCCCCCCGGCCGGAGGGTTTGTCTGGAGGGTGAGAGATAGAGAGAGAGAGAGATAGAGAAAGATAGATAGAGAGAGAGAGAGAGAGAGAGAGAGAGAGAGGAAGAAAGGGAAGGAGAGAGAGAGAAAGAGAGAAAAAAATAGGAAGAGAGAGAAAGAGGAAGAGAGGGAAGGAGAGAGAGAGAGAAAGAGGAAGAGAGGGAAGAAGAAGAGAGACAAAGAGAGCGAGAAAGAGGGAGAAAAAAAGAGGAAGAAAGAGGAAAAAAGAAAAATAGAGAAAGAGGAAGAGAGACAAAGAGAGCGAGAAAGAGAGAAAGAAAGAGAAAAATAGGAAGAGAGAGAGAGAGAAAGAGAGACTGAAAGAAGCACCCTGTCTTACGTCACCTCTAATACAGACACACCTAAATCTCGCCAGGTAAGTAAACATTTTTTTTTCTGGACTGGGGAGGGAGAGGGAGGGGTGGGGGGAGAGGGAGGGACGGGGGGAGAGGGAGAGGGAGGGGGAGAGGGAGGGGGAGAGGGAGAGGGAGGGGGAGGGGGGAGGGAGAGGGGGAGGGAGAGGGGGAGGGAGGGGGAGGGGGAGGGAGAGGGAGGGGGGGAAGGAGAGGGAGGGGGGGTAGGGGCAAGAAAATAAAACGACAAATATAATCTGTACAAACGTGTATCTGAGAGACAGGAAGAGAAGCAGACAGTCAGATAAGTAATAGATAGGTAATATGTAATAGATGATAATAATAAAGACAATAATGATAATTATCATAACAACAACAATGATAATAATGATAAGGATAAGAATAACGATAAGAAAAATATACAATGATACTAACAACAAAATAATGATTCTAATAATAAGGGCAATAATAACAAAGATAAACTTCATAACATTGATGACAATAATAATGATAGTGATAATGATAACACCAATAACAAAAATAATAACTATAATTTCGATATGAAGTGTATATACATGACAAGTGTGGATAAGGATACTCACCCTACCTTGTCCATCAGAAGAGGATACATAAACTCAAGTAAATCCTTTCGTGATATATTGACGGAAAAGAAAGAAAAAAACACGTGATAAAGGGCAAGAAAATAAAACGACAAATATAATCCGTATAAACGTGTATCCGACAGACAGGTAGAGAAGCACACAGCCAGATAGTTAATAGATAGGTAATATGTAATAGATTATAATAATAATGGCAATAATTACAATCATAATAACAGCAACAATGATAATAATGATGCGTTCATACTATCATATTATATATTATATTTGATATATAACAATATATATTATATATTAAAGTGACAATGTAATTCACGATCGTTGCTTTGTTGATAATGCTAATAATATTGTCATGTCAATGTTTACTTTACAGGTAATAATGAATAATTGTTACACTGACAGTTATTCATATAATAAACTCACAATAATTATAATAATCGTAATAATATGATGATAATAAAATAATAAAAATAAAATACAATAATCTAGTGGATATAATACTTATAACGAAATGATAATTACAATAATGATAATGATTACCTGAACCGACCACAACCCACAGTAGTTAAACCCAACATAGTTCATGCAGAAAGTTCTCATAGTAGAGCACATGGCTCGCTTGTCTGCATGACTGAAGAGTCAATTTATTGCTCTTTCGCTCTTTATGATATGTTGCAAGTTGCTCTGATAATAAATGGTTCGTTATTCGCCTGTGTCTAGACCGTGGGAGGGGTAGTAGGGGTAGGAGGGGGTGGAGATAAGAGGAGGGGTGGAAGAGAGGGAAAAGGGGAGGGGGGGATGGAGGTGGTGGAGGGGAATGCGTGAGAGAAGGGGGGTGGTGGAGGTGGTGGAGGGGGAGGAAGAGAGGGAAAGAGGGAGTGGAGGAGGTGGTGGAGGGGGAGGAAGAGTGGGAAAGTGGGGGAGGAGGAGGAGGAGGTGGAGGGGGAGGAGGAGAGGAAGAGGGGGGGGGGAGGAGGAAGTGGTGGAGGGGAATGATAGGGAATGGAGGAGGGGGAAGGAGTGGTAGAGGGGAAAAGAGGAGGGGGAAGGAGTGGTAGAGGGGAAAAGAGGAGGGAGGAAGTGGGTGGGAGGGGAAAAGAGAGA
>BOPN01002882.1:130000-132500 GCA_017312705.2 Penaeus japonicus | reverse complement strand
AAACGTAGAAGAGAGAAAATCCAAAAAAGAGAGAAATAGAGAGAGAAAAAAATAAACAAGGAACAACAAACATAGAAGAGAAACTCGGACCCCGTCGGAGAGAATCCCAAAAAGAGAGAAATAAAGAAGAAAAAAATAGTAATAATAAGCAAAAAGAGAAACTCGGACTCCATCGGAAGGAATCCCAAAAGAGAGAAATAGAGAGAGAGAAAGAATAAACAAGGAACAACAAACGTAGAAGAGAGAAAATCCCAAAAGAGAGAAATAGAGAGAAAAAAAAAGAGAATAAACAAGGAACAACAAAAAAGAGAAGCTGTTCCCCCGCCGGCCTTTTGGCGAGCCAGAAGACGTAACTCGAGCCCCGTCGGGTGAGACGTCGGACAGACAGACACAAAGTCTTGAGGGAAAACACCTGTAGTTCCTTGACTTTGCTTCCGCTGTCTTCAAGAAAGTCTAGACGCGTTGCTCTTGAAGAATTTGTTTATTTTTATGTTTTATCTCTCTTTCTCTCTCTCTCTCTCTCTCTCATTCTCACATTCTCTCATTTTCTCTCTCTCTCTCTCTCTCTCTCTCTCTCATTCTCACATTCTCTCATTCTCTCTCTCTCTCTCTCTCTCTCTCTCTCTCTCTCTCTCTCTCATTCTCACATTCTCTCATTCTTTCTCTCTCTCTCTCTCCCTCTTTCTCTTTCTCTCTCCCTTTCTCTCTCCACCTCTCTCCACCTTTCTCCCTCTCTCTCTCTCTCTCCCTCACTCTTTCGTTTTCTCTTTCTCTCTCTCTCTCTCTCTCTCTCTCTCTCTCTCTCTCTCTCTCTCTCTCTCTCTCTCCCTCTCCTGGTAGTGATAAGAGATTGGAGTGGGGATAAGGAGGTGATAAGGAGGTGGTGGTGGGGGAGAATCTGTTGGTTGTGTTATGTTAATGAGGATGTGTCTGTGGTTTGTTTTGAAGAATGTCAGTTCTCGGTGATGATATGTCAGTGGGATGGCAATGGGATAGATTATATATCTATCTATCTATCTATCTATTTATCTATCTATCTATCTATCTATCTATCTATCTATCTATCTATCTATCTATCTATCTATCTATCTATATATATATATATATATATATATATATATATATATATATATATATATATATTCTTTCTTTCTTTTCTTTTCTGTTCTGTTTTCTTTTTCTTTTTCTTTTTCTTTTATTTTCTTTGCTCTTCTTTTCTTTTTCTTTTATTTTTTTGCTTTTCTTTTCTAGTCTTTTATTTTCTCTTCTGTTTTTCTTTTCTTTTTTCTTCTTTCTTTTCTTTTTTTTTCTTTTCGTTTTCTTTTCTAATCTTTTAAATTCCTTTTCTTGTTCTTTTCTTTCTTTCTTTCTTTCTTTCTTTTTTTTTTGTCTTCTATTTTCTGGTTTTCCTTTTGGTAATGTTGGTATTATAATTGTCATCACAAACTGAAGATAAAATACATGAACCCTGATATATTATGTCATATGTGGTAATATTTATGTCTATGTTGTTTTTCTCTTGCATCATCATCATTGTTTTGCAATTTGTAGACAAAATAATGAGATAAAGTCACAAAAATCTGTAACATTTTCAGAAAATCGGTTTATCAAAAATCATATATTTCATTATTTAATTATAATTCTCTCTAAACTCTATCCATGTATGCAAATTTTATATCGAGATCCTAAACGGTAAGAACATCGTAACATAATTAATTTAATTTATTTATTCCTTTGATTATTCTGTTTTCAATCAATCTATCTATCTATTTATTTTCCGATTTATTTATCCATTCAACTAAAAGCTAATTCAACATCATTTCACTCTTTGCAATAAACAGATTTATTTATTCATTCAACTAAAAGCTAATTCAACATCATCATTTTATTCTTTGCAATAAACAGATTTAATTATCCATTCAACTATAAACTAATTCAACATCATTTCACTCTTTGCAATAAACATTTATTTATCCATTCAACTATAAGCTAATTCAACATGACCATTCCACATTTTGCAATAAACAGATTTATTTATCCATTCTATAACGTAATACAATCGCCTTTAATACAATTAACCATGAGACGATTTTTTCCCGAAGTGGATTAGATACAAAGGCATATCCAATTAAAATTGCATAATCAACGAATCATTTCTTGTTGGGTATAATTGGATGCAAGATAGTCAATTAACACTGAATTATCGTCATCATCACGGTTATCATTATTATCTTCCTGTATTTGACATATATAGCTATCTTTACAGCATGTTTCATTATATTATTAGAATATTCCTCGTCACTTGATATTATCATTATCATCTTATCATCGTTATTAGGGTTGGTATTTTTATCATCATGATCATCATTATTATTTTTATTTTCATGTTTATTTCATTTTATTATTACTGTTATCATCATTATCATTATTATCATAATTGTCATTATTATTATCATTAATAATATTATCATCATTATCATTACCATTATTACTATTGTTG
>BOPN01002882.1:122500-125000 GCA_017312705.2 Penaeus japonicus | reverse complement strand
CTCAAATCAATCATGGGATTTGACAGTGTTATTAATTACGTCTTAGCATGTTTGTAGTATATGTATATATATATATATATATATATATATATATATATATATATATATATATATATAATATATATATATATATATATATATAAATATATATATATATATATATATATATATATATATTATATATATATATATATATATATATACATATATATATGTATATATATATACATATATATATATATATATATATATATATATATATATATATATATATATATATATATATATATTCATTTATTTATCATTTGTTTGTGGCTATCATTATAAAAAAAAAAATGATGAATAAAGAATTAAAAAAAAAAACTTTTCCAATTAAGAAACCAGAAGAAAAAGTAGACAAATCTCGCCAAGGCAAACAATCAACAGACAAACCAAACTTCTGCAATTAATACCAACAAAAACAAACTATCAAACACAGAAAGCTAAACAGTGACTCGTCTCCCTCCATTCACAAAATAAATCCAAACACAGCTGACCTCTCCCGCCTCGCTGATTGGCTCACATTAGCGCGTCGATCACATGTCCAGCCAATCAGCGTCGAGAGCCTTTATTCCCATACGTGACGAGGCGGAACTTGAGGGATGTGATCGAAAGAGCCATTATAGTACGGGTGGAGTTCATTCAAGGGATGCCATTGATGCGAGGAAAGAGAGAGATGAGGAGGAAGTGAACCAAACGGAGAAGGGAGATGAGGATGATGGAGGTGATAAGGAGGATAGATGAAGAGTTAGAGAGCCAAGACAAAGAAGAATGATGGAATAAAGGAAGGAACTTAAAACTGGGGGGAAAGGTCAGTGGATATCGACTTGGAAAATAATGAAGGTGATGTGACATAGATGAAGTGAAGAGATGGTGTTGTAAAGATAGGAATGCAAAGGAAGTAGACGAATAAAATAGGAAAAGTAACCCATTTTAGGAGTGCAAAGTTAGAGCAGTCGAATAAAGAGACACTTTTGTTCCCAACACTCTGTTACAAAGTTCTGTATTTTTTGTTGTCCATTTTTTTCATTTGTATCTTTATTTTACTTTAGAAAGATCATCGACGCACGCACACACACACACACACACACACACACACACACACACACACGCACGCACGCACGCACATACACGCATGAACACACAAATATAAACAAATAAACGAGCAAACACACACACAAACAAATAAACTATTAAACACACACACACACAAACAAATAAATTATTAAACACACACACATGAACACACACACAGACATAAACAAATAAACGAACAAACACACACACAAACAAACACACCTAACAGTAGAAAACGGAGAAAGAGAAAGAGAGAGAGAGAAAAAAAAAGTTTAAATGTTACTCAAAACATTTTAAAACGATCACAAGAAACTTTTTCGACGAGTACAACTCCAACTAAAGTTTATTCTGGTCTCCATTATTTTCCTAAAATGAAAATGACTTTGATGAATTAAAGGGGCGAAGTAGTGAGACGGGAGTGAGTGCGTTCTGACGGGCGTGTCTTCATTAAAATCTTTTAGTTAATCTACTGCGGATGAGCCTATTTGTTTACCGGTTATGATATCTAAGTTTGGATAAAGTAAAGATGACTTTTTTGAGATTTAATTAATGTTTGTAATAAAGATTGGGTATTGTTTGTTTGTTTGTGTGGGTGTGTTTATGTGTCTGTGTGAGTATGTTTTTTTTAATGAAATTTTCTACAATAATAAGAGAGAAAGTAGAAAAAGATAAAAGGGAGATAAGAAGAATGAGGACAGAGATAAGAGAAATATAGAAAGAAAAATATATATAAAAAGTAAAACGAATGAACAAAAAAAAAGGTTACGAAAAAATATTTACATACAAAAAAGTTTCCCCAACCTGTCCTCGCAGATCAACCCTCCCTCTCCCCCACCTCCACCCTACCCCCTACTCCAACTCCAACCCCCCTACCAACCACCATCCCCTCCCCCCACCCCCCATTCCCCACCCACACCCCGACACGAAAAGTTCTAATAGTGTTGATCCACTCCAGGCTGAGCGGAGTGAAATGTTAAACCAACTCCCCTCCCCCCCCCCCCACCCCTGCGCCACTTCACGTTCCGTATATATATAACTCAACGACTGAAGACTCCAAACTCCGGGGACTTCTTGGAATAACTTTCCACACTGAATAACGTCGGGAATGATCTGCTGTGTCGACGCTGGCCGCTCTATGGGGATGACTTCGGTATAATGGAGATTATATTGAGGGCATAAGCGGTATAAAGGAAGATGGAGGAAGGGGAGGGAGTGGGGGATGAGGGGGACGGGGAGGGAGTGGGGGAGGGGGGAGGGAGGACAGGGGATGGGGGGACGGGAAGGGAGTGGGGGACGGGGGGAAGTAGGGGATGGGGGGAGACGGGGAGGGAGGGGCAGAGAGAGAGAGAGTTACAGAAGGGGCAGGGGAGGGCGGAGGGAGAGT
>BOPN01002882.1:115000-117500 GCA_017312705.2 Penaeus japonicus | reverse complement strand
AAGAAAAGTAGAAAGACAGAGAGAAAAAAAAGACAGACAGACAGAGAAGAACATAGAAAGATAGAAGAAAGGAGGAACAACAAAAAGGAACAAGTTCTTCCGTGACTCAAAAAAAAAAAAAAAAAAAAAAAAAAACAGCACAAGAAATCAACAAGAAAGGATCTACAAAACGAACGAAGGATCCCAACTCCAACAAGGAAGCGAAAGGAAAAGAAATGAAAGGAGAGCAAGAAGAAGAATGCACACGAAAAGAGGCGAGAAGAGAGGAAGAAGAGGAGGAGGAGGTGGAGGTGGAAGGCCGCCCATTGAAACGCCATCTCACGGTTGGTGTTCGAACCGGTTTCCTTTCTTGGAATTAATGCCTGGTCGTTAGTCGAGGGTCGGGCTTTCGGTAAACAAAAGGAAGATTTGTGAATGAACCGCGGACTCTTCAGCTAATTATGGTTAATCAATCTGTATTTATGGCCTTTCTTTCGTTCTCTTTCAATCTGCTTTTTTTTTCTGGTGTTTTTTTTTTGTCATTTTTTTTTTGTTTTGTTTTTTTGTTTTGTCAGTGGTGTTCTCTTTTGTTTTGTTTGTTTTTTTGTTAGTGATCTAGAGGAGAAGGTATAGAAAACGGTAAGAAAATGAGAGAGAACAATAGACAAAGCTGAAAAAAAGCAAAAAAAAAAAAAAAAAAAAAAAAAATTCGTTTCGTTTTTTTTTTTCTTCTTCTTTCTTTTCTCTTTTTTTTTGAAACGACTGAAAACCCCCAGTAGTTAGAACCCTCACAGATAATAAGTCGTCTGGTCATTAGCAGTTAGAAGAACCTGAGGCAGATTTCATGTTCGTCTACATCTTCAAAAACCCTTTTTTATGTGTCGTCCAAAGTTTTATTAGCTAACTACCGTCTGTGGGGATAATGATGGACTTTCCCTTAATTTACGGGCCTTTACGAAGTCTGAAAAAGTTGTCGGAAGGTTAAAAATGTCGGGAGAATCCACACGCGTTCGGAAAATGTTATGTTATTATCATTAATGTTATTCTCATAATGATATCTACGGTAAGGCTTTTTAGAACACAAATGTCTTTTTCTTGAATATGTATGTTTTTGTTTTTTTCATTTTGATATCACGTCAAGTAATACCAGATTGTAATTTAGTTTTTTTTTTTTCAAGAGCAGAAAATAAAAGGAAAATCCTTCTCTAACATTAGGTAAAAAAAAAAAAAAAAAAAAAAAAAAAAAAAAAAAAAAAAAAAACGAAAAAAACGAAAAAAAAAAAAAAAAAAAAAAAATAGCAGAGTCACTCAACGGTCGCTATTTGCATGCTTAGACAGAGAGACCCTCACGTCACAACAACCACCTATAGTTACTCCTCCCCCCCTCCCCCCTAACCCCTCTCCCCCTATCTACCTCCCTTACCTCCTCAAAAAAGAGGGGGAGAGAGGAGGGGGGGGGGGAGAGGGGAGGGGGTGTCTCACGAAACTCGCTTTTCTATTCTTACAAGATTTTTTTTTTTTTTTTTTTTTTTTTTTTACTAGTCCACCTGGTTGCGCTTTCCTCACGGAGTCTTAAAACCAGTCTTATGATCAGGGTATTCTTTCTGGGGCCTGGCGGAGCGAGTCTCTTATTCTCTCTTATTTCTCTCTCTCTCTCTCTCTCTCTCTCTCTCTCTCTCTCTCTCTCTCTCTCTCTCTCTATTTATATTTCTCTCTCTCTCTTCCTCTCTCGCTTTACTCTTCCTTCTTTCGTTCTTTTTGTCTCAAGTTTGCTATTGCTCTCTCTCTCTATCTATCTATATTTCTCTTTCTCTCTCTTCCTCTCTCTCTTTACCCTTTCTTCTTTCATTCTTTTTGTCTCACGTTTGCTATTGCCCTCTCTCTCCCTGTCTCTCTCTCTCTCTCTCTCTCTTTATATTTCTCTCTCTCTCTCTATTTATATTTCTATCTCTTCCTCTCTCTCTTTAACCCTTCCTTCTTTCGTTCTTTTTGTCTCACGTTTGCTAATGCTCTCTCTCTCTCTCTTTCTTTCTCTCTTATTTTCTTTTCCAAATATCAATCTTTGTTGTTCATATCCTTTGTATTAATTCATTTTCTCTTAATCTGATTCTTATATACACATACTGTTTACCCTCTATTCGTGTGTCTCCTAAATCTGTCTTGTATTTTTTTCTTATTCTTATTTTTCATTTATTTACTATCATTATTATTATTATTATTATTATTTTGTCTTTGTTTCTGTTATCTTTTCCTCTTCTATTTTTCTCGGACTTTCCTTTATCTCCCCAATTTTTTTTCTTATTGCGTTCTTTATCAATGGAAGAATCACGTTTTTTTTCCCATAGTTTTCTTCATATTTTTTCATTTTTTATTATTGTTATTTATCTATTTATTAATTTCCCTTGTGTTTTTGCTTCTTGTTTTTTGTGTTTCTTTATATAATATTTTCAAAAATCAGATCAAGAATAGAACATATCTGATTAGTGTCAATAAAGTTACTTATTTATAAAGCTATGATGAA
>BOPN01002882.1:100000-105000 GCA_017312705.2 Penaeus japonicus | reverse complement strand
CAACCTCTCCTTCGACTTCTCTACTTTTTCTTCCTCCTTTTCTTTTCACATTCCTCTTCCTCCTCCTCCTACTACTACTGTTACTACGTCTACTACTACTACTACAACTCCTCCTCCTTCTTCCTCTCCTCCTGTTCCTCCTCCTCCCCCTTCTACTTCTTCTTCTCTTCCTCCTCCCCCTCCTCCTCCTTCTTCCTCCACCTCCTCCTCCTTCTCCTCCTCCTCCTCCTCCTCTTTCTTCTTCCCCTTCTCCTCCACCACCTCCTCCTCCATCTCCTCCTCCTCCTGTTCCTCCTCCTCCTGTTCCTCCTCCTCCTCCTCCTCCTCCCCCTTTTTCTTCATCTTTTCCACCATCTCTCAGGTGCCTGCGAGATAGGGCAGCTCGCCAGGAATCGCCTTTCAACGAGGAACCAGTTCGGAGGATAGGCCAAGCGTTGGTGCCTTGCCTCGTTGAACCTTCACCCTTTCAGAGGGAGAGGGAGGAAGGGAGGGAGAAAGGGAGGGAGGGACGGGGAGATGGAGGGAGGGAGGGAGAGGGAAGGGGATGGAGGGAGGGAGAGAGGGAGGGAGAGAGAGGGAGGGGGAGGGAGGGAGAGAGAGGGAGGGGGAGGGAGAGGGAGAGAGAGGCAGATGGAGGAAGGGAGGGAGGGAAGGAGAGAGGGAGGAGTAGGGAGATGGAGGGAGGGAGGGAGATGGAGGGAGGGAGAAAGGGAGAGGGAGGGAGGGAGAGGGAGAGGGAGAGAGAGGGAGGGGGAGATGGAGGAAGGGGTAGGGAGGGGGAGGGGTAGGGAGAGGGGGAGAGGGAGGGAGGGAGATTGAGAGAGAGAGAGTATGG
This sequence comes from Penaeus japonicus, assembly GCA_017312705.2. Taxonomy (NCBI): domain Eukaryota; kingdom Metazoa; phylum Arthropoda; class Malacostraca; order Decapoda; family Penaeidae; genus Penaeus; species Penaeus japonicus. The sequence continues at coordinate 104,165 of BOPN01002882.1, read as the reverse complement.
TCTTTCTTCCCCCTTTTCCTTTCGTCTGCCTTCTTATCTTCCCTCTTCCTCTCGCTCCTCCTCTTCTCTCTTCCCTTCCTCTCCTTTTCCTGCTTTCCTCCCTTCAGATTCCCCTATCTTCTTCCTCCCTCTTCTCTTTCTCCTTCATATATTCACTCATCCTTTTCTTTCTCCTCCTATTCCCTTTCCCGTCCTTTCTCTCCCCCTCCTCCACTCGTCCCCTTCTCCCCTACTCTTAATTCCCTTCTCATTTCCCTTCCCTCCCTCTCCTCCTCCTCCTCTCCTCCCCTTTTACTTTACTCTCCCTCCTTCCTTCTCTTCTTCCTTTCCTTTTCCCTTCCTCTCTCTCTCTCCCCTTCGCTCCTTTTCCATTCCCCTCTCCTCTTATTCCTCCTCCTCTTCTTCTTCTATCTCCTCTTCCTATTCTCCTTCTTCCTCTTCTTCTTCTTCTTCTTCTTCTTTCACCTCCTCCACCCCCCCTCTCCCCCCTCATCTCCCTCCTCTATCCCCTTCTCTCTTCCCCTCCCTCCCTCCCTCTATCTCCTCCCTCTCCCCCTCTCTCTTCCCCTCCTCCATCCCTCCCTCCACCCCCCCCCCCATCCTCTAAGACTAGCTATCACCAAAGGGCATCTCGAAGGGTCATCCTAACCCCCCCTCCCCTACCCCCTCTCCCCCCCTCCCCCCCCAATCCCCCCTCTTCCACAACGCATTGTATTTACAGACTTTTACTTCACGAAAAACAAATGCAGGATGATTAATATCGCTCAACCTGCAACGTGACAGGCTGATCGATTAAGGGTTTACAGGCCGAAGCACAAACTGATAAGGGAGATAATTACTCACCTTCGTTCTGGATGAAGGGAATTTAAAACAGTCATCAAGGAAGGCCAGGCGATTCGGATGTTACCTTGATGGAGTTCTCTATTTTTTTCTTCTTCTTTCTCTTCTCACTTTCCTCTTCCTCCTCTTACTACTATTGTTACTACGTCTACTACTTTTACTACTACGTCCTCCTTCTTTTTCCTCTTCTTCCTCCTACTCGGGGTCGGGGTGATCGGCGCGGATTTATTGGGATTTTTTAAATCTTATTATTTATTATTTATTTATCTATTATCATATTTTATTATTATTAATATTTATTATTATTATTATTAATATTTATTATTATTATTATTATTTATCATTATTATTATTATTTATTATTATTATTATTTATTATTTATTATTATTATTATTTATTATTCATTTATTATTTATTATTTATCTTTATTCATTATTGTTATTATTATTATTATTATCATTATTGTTATTATTATTATCATTTTTGTTATTATTATTATTACTACTATTTATTATTATTTATTTATTATATATATATATATTTTTTTTTTTTTTTTTTGGGGGGGGGAGGGTGAGAGGGTGAGAGTAATAGTGTGTTTGTGTGTGTGTGTTTGGGAGGTGGTGGGAGGGTGAGGGAGGGGGGAGAAGGGAGGTGGGAGGGGGGTAAGTTTATTATGGAGACGGATGTGTGTGTGTTGGTGTGGGGGTGTGGGGGGGAGGGGGGTTGTACGGCTGGGATGTTTTGTGTTTGTGTGTGTGTGAGTTTGCTTTCATTCCATTCTATCTCTCTTTATCTTTCTCCTCTCCCTTTCTTCCCCCCGCCATCCATTTCTATTGTTTCCCTCCTTCCTTCCATCCTTTCTTTCTCTTTAAAAAAATAAAAAAAAACTTCCCTACCTTTCTCATCCAATCCTTCCCTTTATCTTTCTCCCTTCCACTTCCCTTCCACATCCCTTCCCTCCTTTCTCCCTCTCTTTCTTTTTATCTACCATTTCCTTTCCTCTCTTTCTTTCCCTTCCCTCCTCCCTTTCCTTTTTCTTTCTTTCTTTCCCTTCCCTCCTCCCATTCCGTTTCCTCTCTTTCTTTCCCTTTTTATCTCTCCCACTTCCAATTCCCTTCCCTCCTACCTCCCTCTCTTTCATTTTCTCTTCCATTTCCTCTCCTCTCTGTCTTTCCCTTCCCTCCTCCCATTCCTTTTCCTCTCTTTCTTTCCCTTCCCTCCTCCCATTCCTTTTTCTCTCTTTCTTTCCCTTCCCTCCTCCCATTCCCTTTTCTCTCTTTCTTTCCCTTCCCTCCTCCCATTCCCTTTTCTCTCTTTCTTTCCCTTCCCTCCTCCCATTCCCTTTTCTCTCTTTCTTTCCCTTCCCTCCTCCCATTCCTTTTTCTCTCTTTCTTTCCCTTCCCTCCTCCCATTCCCTTTTCTCTCTTTCTTTCCCTTCCCTCCTCCCATTCCCTTTTCTCTCTTTCTTTCCCTTCCCTCCTCCCATTCCCTTTCCTCTCTTTCTTTCCCTTCCCTCCTCCCATTCCCTTTTCTCCCTTTCTTTCCCTTCCCTCCTCCCATTCCCTTTTTCTCTCTTTCTTTCCCTTTCCCCCTCCCATTCCCTTTTCTTTCTTTCTTTCCCTTCATCCCCCCCTCCCCCCTTTTCCTTCCATCTCTCCCTTTTTATCTCTCCCTCCTTATCTCCTCCCAACAGCCCTGTATCCATGGTAGTACATACGGACATATATTTATTTTATGTATCCCAGTCTGTGATTATCCATCTGACGATCAGTCTCCGCACATATATCACCCTTTCCGTCCGTCTATCTCTCTGGCTGTTGCATGCAATCATACTTTGAAGTTGCATGGTCTGATCGAAGACAAAAAAAGAAATAAAGAATAAGAAAGAAAGAGAGAGTGTATAGATTACATACATATACACACACACACACACACATGTATATATATATATATATATATATATATATATATATATATATACATATATATATATATATATATATATATATATATATATATATATATATATATATATATATATATATATACATGTTTGTGTGTGTGTGTGTATGTATGTATGCATCTATACATATATTTCTCTCTCTCTTTCTTTCTTATTATTTTTTCTTTTTTTTTTGTATATATATATATATATATATATATATATATATATATATATATATATATATATATATATATGTTTGTGTGTGTGTGTGTGTGTATGTATGTATCTATACATATATTTCTCTCTCTCTTTCTTTCTTATTCTTTTTTCTTTTTTTTTTGTCTTCGATCAGACCATGCAACTTCAAAGTATGATTGCATGCAACAGCCAGAGAGATAGACGGACGGAAAGGGTGATATATGTGCGGAGACTGATTGCCCATTCTTCTCTATCTATCTATCTATCTATCTATCTATCTATACATTCCTTATCTATCTATCTATCTATCTATATATATATATATATATATATATATATATATATATATATATATATATATATATATATATATACATACATACACACACACACACAAACACATATATATATATATATATATATATATATATATATATATATATATATATATATATATATGTATATATATATATATGTTTGTGTGTGTGTGTGTGTGTGTGTATGTATATATATATATATATATATATATATATATATATATATATATATATATATATATATATATATATATAGATAGATAGATAGATAGATAGATAGATAGATAGATAGATAGATAGATAGATAGATAGATATAGATAGATAGAGAGAGAGAGAGAGAGAGATAGATAGATATATAGATAGATAGATAGAGAGAGAGAGAGAGAGATAGTTGTATATATATATATATATCCCTTTCTATGTATTTTTTCTGTTTAATCCTTTTCCTTTGTGCTTATTTATGTATCAAAAGAAATAAATATAGAGAGATAGATACTTACTATGTATTTTTTCTGTTTAATCCTTTTCCTTTGTGCTTATTTACTTTTTTTTTTATCAGTATATTTGTTTAGTGTCGTTTCTTCTTCGTGACGTCATCCCGAGTCAGGACAACATCAACACAGAAGTCACGATGTTATGCCATTTCTTCGCCTCTGAAATTCTGACACCGTCATGTAACAATACGTGAATCGATTAGGTTACAAAAAAATAAAATAAGAAATAAAGAAAAAAAAAAACGCAAGCCTTTGGCACCACTGCACGGATGACAATACTGAGTGCAACACAGGGCTGCAACGCTGGCAAACCTACTACACTTGTAAATGTCATGCTATCTTGATATAAAAACCGTCAATGTCAAGCTT
>BOPN01002882.1:82500-85000 GCA_017312705.2 Penaeus japonicus | reverse complement strand
CCTCCCCCCTCCCCCCTTCCCCCCCTCCCCCAGTAGGAGGCCACTTGGCTCCCGTCGCTCCAGAGAGCCTAAGGAACCTCTTCACAAGGGGCGTCGTGGCTAATGCTATAGAGGCTTAACTTAACATGATAAAGGGGTTGAGGGGGGAGGGGAGGGGGGAGGGGGTAGGGGGCGTCAAGAGGCCAACTTGTGGACTTGTGGAGAGAGACTTGTTGGAGAGGATTACGTGAGCTTGGTCTGATGTTTTTTTTTTTTCTCTCTCTCTCTCTCTCTTGTTGTTGTATATATTTCTGTTGAAATTTGTGCATGTTTTTTTTTTGTTTTTTTGTTTTTTGTTTTACTTGTTATCATTATTATGACCTTTATCATGATTATAATCATCATATCACTATCATTTGTGTTTAGTGCCGTTATCATCCTTTCTACCATTACTATTGTTATAATCATAATTACCGTTATTTTTGGCATTATCATTCTTTCTCATATCATATATATTATTAGCAGGGCAAAGTAAGAAAGCAACATAAAGAAAGTTTCTTTCCCTCTCTCTCTCTCTCTCTCTCTCTCTCTCTCTCTCTCTCTCTCTCTCTCTCTCTCTCTCTCCCTCTCTCTTTCCTTCTCCCTCTCCCCCTCTCTCTCTCACGTCGAATCCCCTTCTCAGCTCAACAAAGTTTCGTGTGTTATCAATCTCTCTCTCTCTCTCTCTCTCTCTCTCTCTCTCTCATCTGACCTTTGAGAGACCGCTGTCTAGTTAGCAGCCACTTTGAACTCTTTGATAAAACTCCAAGGATGAGAGAGAGGGGGAGTGTCGGTGGGGGTGGGTAAGGAGGGAAAAGGAGAGCAGGAGAGACGGGAATAGAAAGGGAGGGAAAGGGGTGGATTGGGTTAGAAGGAGAGAAGAACGGGCGAGGAGAGAAAAGGAGAGAGAGAGAGAGAAAGAAAGACAGAAAGAGAGAAAACGAGACAGAGAGAGAATGAAAGACAGAAAGAGAGAGAGAACGAGATAGAAAGACAGAAAGAGAGAGAGAGAGAGAGAAAACGAGACAGAGAGAGAGAGAAAGAAAGAAAGACAGAGAGAGAATGAAAGACAGAAAGAGAGAAAGAGAGAGACAGAGAGAGAGACAGACAGACTCCAGCAGCATCAACACCACCTGATCTCCCCGTCTGTTAACGAGGGATCAACTCAAACAAGAAGCGAGCCGAACCTTTCCTTCCTGCGCTAAACTTTCCGAGTTTCCTTTGAACATCATGTCGATTCGATCTCAAAGGTAATTGTCGATCGAGAGAGAGGAAAAATAGGGTTGCAAGATTAATAGGACTTAACTAAGTACACAAGAGGTTGAAAGTGGATATGCGAAAGGGTATGTGTGTGTGTGTGTGTTGGGGGGGGGGGTCAGTGTGTTTGTGTATGTGTGTGTGTGTGTGTGTGTGTGCGTCGAAGGCAAGAGTTAGACTTTTGGTGTTATAATTATCAATAATGAGGATCGATCGAGGAGAGCTAAAACAGGTGATGATGATCACGTCTGCAAATGTTGATGACAAAGGAAAAAAGAGTGTGTGAGTGAGGTAGAGATATGGAGAAAGAAGGGAGAGAGAGAGAAGAGAGAAAGAGATAGATATATAGATAGATAGATAGATAGATAGAGAGAGAGAGAGAGAGAGAGAGAGATTGGAAGGGAGAAAGAAAGATATAGATAGATAGAGAGAGAAAGAGAGAGAGAAATTGGAAGGAAAAAAGAAAGAGACAGAGAGAAAAATCACAATAACAAATGAATCCAAATGATTGCTATTAGAAGAGAGAAAGAAAGAATGAAAGAAAGAGAAATCAAAGAAAGAAAGAAAGAGAGAGAGAAAGAAAGAAAGAGACACAGAGAGAAGACACAATAACAAACGAAGCAAAATGATACCGCCATCAGCTAGCATGTTCACACGCCCAACGCCCCCTCACCCCCTCCCACGCCCATCGCCCCCTCACCCCCTCCCACGCCCTGCCCCCTTAGACCCCCATTACCCCCCCTACACCCCCTCCACAGCAATCCCAAGCGATCCATCCTCAGAAAACAACCTTTACGTCCACCCACAGAAAATTAAATCTAAATTACCCGTTCTTTGGCCGGTTAAATAACGCAATCACTGGCCATCGCGTCCAGGCAGAGATTACAGGCTCTGCTGATTCATGAGGTGGTGTCTCTATTTCTCTCTCTCTCGTTCTCTCATTCTTTTTTCTTATTCTCTCTCTTTCTCTTTCTCTCATTCACTCATTCTCTTATTCTCTTTCTCTATCTTTCTCTTTTATTCTCTTTCTCTATCTTTCTCTCTCTCTCTCTCTCTCTCTCTCTCTCTCTCTCTCTCTCTCTCTCTCTCTCTCTCTCTCTCTTTCTCTCTCTCTCTTTATCTCATTCTATTTTTTTTTCTCTCTCTCTTTCTCTCTTTCTCTTATTTTCTTTCTCTCTCTCTCATTTTCTTTTTCTCTCTCTTTCTCTCTTTCAATCTTTTTTTC
>BOPN01002882.1:75000-77500 GCA_017312705.2 Penaeus japonicus | reverse complement strand
AGGAAACAAAAGGGTAAAGGGGGGGAAGGGAAGAAGAGGAAAAGAGAGAGAAGGGGGGCGGGAGACGACGGGAAAGAGGAAGGAGAAAATGGGAAGAGAAGAGGAGGAGAAGGAAAAGGAGAGGAGAAGGGAAGAGGGAAAGTAAAGGGAGGAAATAGAAGAAGGGTGAGAGGGAAAAGAAAAAAAAAAATAAAAAAGGGAGGAAGAAGAAACAGAGAAATGAAGGAAGAAGAAGACAAAGAATAGAGGGAGGGGGAAGAGAAAGAAAGAGGAGGAAGGAAAGGGAGAAGGATGAGGAGGAATAAGAGAAAGGGAAAGAAATGGAGAATTGGTCTGTGGTCAACATATGCATGCGTATGTATTTATGCATTTCGTAATTATGTATGCTTGGGTACTTGGGAACTATGCTGCATATGGCAGCATGAATAACTGAATTAAACAGATAGATGATAAAATTACTACTACTTTTATTATCATCATCATTATTATTATCATTATTTTTATTGTTATCATTATCCTCATCATCATCATTATTATTACTATTATTATTGTTATTATTATTATATCATTATTATCATTATTATTATTATTATTATCATCATTATTATTATTATTATTATTATCATCATTATTATTGTTACTATCATTATTTTCATTATCATTATTATTATCATTATTTTCATTATCATAACTAATATCATTATTTTTGCTGTTGTTATTGTTACTATCATCATTGGTATAATTACTATCATTATCATTATTATCATTGGTATTATCATTCGAAACTATTATTATTATCATTACCATTATTATCATTATCATTTTTATTATCATCATTACCATTATCATCATTATCATTTTTATTATCACTATCATCATATTATCATTGTCATTAACATTATGATTAGTATTATCATTATCATTATTGTTATCATCATTATTATTGATATCACTATCATTATTGTCATTATCATTACCATTGTTACCATTATCATTATAGATTTTGTTAGAATTATTATTACTACTACTAAGATTATCATTATTATTACTATTATCATCATCATAACCATTACTGTTATCATCATCATTATCATCCTTATTATCATTACTGTTATAATTGCTGTACTGTTATCATTGGTATTATCATCATTACCATCATCATCGGTATGGTTAATATCATAAAATCTAATAACATTATCATCACTACAATTACAATGATCAAAACCAATATCATCATTATCCTTATCATTCCCATCATCATTACCACGCCATTACCAAAACCATGATCCTAATCACCATCAACATCATCATTATAACTAACACCGATATCAAAGTCACTCCCCCCCACCCACCCACCACCCCGCACCCTCCTCCCACGCTCTCTAACAAAAGCCGCATCAAACACTGATTAAAAGTCCCGATAACCCTGTCAAAAGTCTACGGTCTCTCCCTCCCGAGTTCACTTCATCGACAACAGGGTAAGGATAAGCCAGATTTGCGGAGCAGATGCTACGCCGGGCTTGCGTGCACTAAAGCGAGCCCGCCGCATCGACAACAGATTAATAATATATTCAAGTCTCGTTCCGCCAACTGGTGTAAGCAGGACGGGCGTATTCACAAGGAGTTAGTTAACACACATGTTGCACAGGCTGTCGTTTTGCCTGGACTATAATGAGTCATTGTATATCGGTCTATTTATCTTGCTCTTCGCGCTACCCCCCCCCCCCCACCCCTCCTCCTCTTCTTGTTCTTCCTCCTCCCTCCCTCCCTCCTCTTCTACCTCCTGTCCTCTCTCCTTTCCTTCTTCTTCTCCTCCCTCCCTCCTTCCTGTCCTCCTTCTCCTACCTTCCTCCCTCCCTCTTGTCTTCCTCCCTCCTTCTGCTCCCTCCCTCCTTCCTGTCCTCCCTCCTTTCTTCCTCCTTCTCTTCCTCCTTCTCTTCCTCCTCCTCCCTCCCTCTTCCTCCTGTCCTCCTCTTCATTCTCTGTCTCTCCTCTTCTCTTTCTCCTCATTTTTGTTTTTTCCTTTTCCTGTTCTTCTTTTCTGTTTATCTCTTCCTTCTCCCCTTCCTTTTTCGCTTCTTTTTATTTTTCTTCCATTTTCTTCTTCTTCTTCTTCTCTTCTCTTCCTTCTCTTCCGTCCCTCCCTCCTTCTATTCTTTATTACCCCCTTCCACTCCCTTCCTTTTCCTCCTCCTTCTCTTCCTTCATCTCTTCCCTCCTTCTTCTCCTCTCTCTTCAATACCTCCTTCATCTTCTCCTCCTCCTCCTCCTCCTTCCTCTCTCCATACTCCTCCTCTTCCTCCTCTCCATCCCGCTTCAATACCTTCTTCTCTTTCCTCTCTCCCTCCTCCTTCTCTTCCTCTTCCTCCTCCTTATCCCCCTCCTCCTCGCTCTTCCCCTCCTTCCCCTTGCTCCTACCTCCCCTCCCTCCCTCCACTTACTCCTATCTCCCTCCTTACTCCTTCTCCTCCCTCCTCCCTCCTCCTCCATCCTCCCTCCT
>BOPN01002882.1:57500-60000 GCA_017312705.2 Penaeus japonicus | reverse complement strand
GGAGAGAGGGAGGGGTGGAGGGGGTAAGGAGATAAGGAGGGAAGGAGAGGTTGGAGAGAGGGAAGGGAGTGGGAAAGGAGGGAGAGGTAGGAAAAGTTGAAGGGAAGGAGAGGTGAGAGGGAAGGAACGGGAGGGAAAGAGAAGGGAACAAGAGGGTGAAGTTGAGATAGAGAGAGAGAGAGAGAGAGAGAGAGAGAGAGAGAGAGAGAGAAAGACAAAGACATAAACAAGGAAAATTAGCAAGAGAGAGACATGGATACAGACAGAGTGAAAATAGCATAAAAGAAAAGTAGAGAAACAGACAAAAAAAAAAAAAAAAAAAAAATAAGACAAAGAAAGACACACACAAACACAAGACAGACAGACAGACAATAACCCTCCAACTCTTACCAATAAATAACAAAACAAAACAAAAAAGAACAAAAAAACAAAAGCACCCGAAAAGCACCTAACCTCCAATCACCCATTATCACGAAGCCTACATGGGTGAAAGGAGGTATTTTCTTCCACGTCTGTAGAAGGATTGGAAAGGCGAACTAGGGGCGGGGGAGGGGAAGAGGGTAGAGGGGGGGGGGTGTAAGGGTGAGGATGGGGGAGGAGGGGGAGGAGAAGAGTGTAGAGGGGGGTGTAAGAAAGGGGAAGGGGAAGAGGGTAGAGGGGGTGTAAGAGTGAGGATGGGGGAGGAGGGGGGAGAAAGGGGAAGGGAAAGGGGTCGAGGGGGGTGTAAGGGTGAGGAGGAGGGAGGAGAAGAGGGTAGAGGGGGGTGTAAGAGTGAGGAAGGGGGAGGAGGGGAGAGAAAGGGGGAGGGGAAGGGGAAGAGGGTAGAGGGGGATGAAGGGAAGGGGGATGAGGAGAATGGGTATGGGAGGAGAGGTGGAAGGGTAGGAGGGTATCGGAGGGAAGGGGAGGTGCAAAAAGGAGAAGGGGTGATGGGGAGAGAATTTGCAAAGGATAACGGAACATAAAGGGGGAGAGTAGAGGGAAGGTATGGATGTATGAGGGGAGAGGAAGGGGAGGGAAAGGAGAACGAAGGAAGGGTAAGAGTAAGGGAGAGGAGGAAGGAGACCGAAGAAGGAGGAAGGAAAAGAGTAAGTAAGGGGAGGGAGAATGAGAATGAGAAAGAGTAAGGGAAAGCAGGAAGGGAAAGGAGGAAGGGAAAGAGCAAGGAAAAGGAGGGAGAGGCCGGAGGAACAGTAAGGAAAAGGAAAAAGATGAAGGAGAAGGAGAAAGAAAAAGAGGAAGAGGAAGGAAAAAAGGGAGAAAGAGTAAAGAAAAAGAGAAGAAGAATGAAAGAGAAAGGGAAAGGCATCAAGAAAAAAAAAAAAAAAAAAAAAAACAGAACAACACAACTAGACAGAAGACGAGGCAACAGAAGCACTAAATGGGCGAGAGGAAGAGAAGGGCATGGATTGATAGGGACGGGGTAGGAGTAGGGAGTGGGGGAATGGGGGAGGGGAGAAGGGGAAGGAGGGGGAGGGAGGGGGGGCAGGCCACGAAGGTCCACTACAGGATTTCTCAGATTCTGGAGGAGCGAAATCGTGCAGGTCCTTCGCTCTCACAAGGACTCTCGTGTTAATTAAAAGGGAATTGGGAAATCGGAAAGGTCTCTGGGGTCATGACTGGTGGTGGTCCTCTTGTTTGTTTTTGTTTTTGTTTTTTATTGTCTTTGTTTTGATGCGATGCTGTTCTTTTTTTCGTATTTGTTTTTTTTTTATGAATTGGTTAATTCCAGTGGTAGCGATAATACTTGTGGTATGATTTTGACATTATAATCGTCATTAACATCATTATCTTTATAGTAGTAGTAGTAGTAGTAGTAGTAGTAATAAAAATAATAATAATAATAATTATGATAATAATAATAATAATAATGATAATAATGATGAGGATGATAATAATAATAATAACAATAATAATGATAATAATAATAATGAAAATAATGATAATGAAATTAATAGTGATAATGATCATCATAACAATAACATCAACAATATCAATAATGATAATAATAATAATGATGATAATAATAATTATTATAATGATGATAATGATAATAATAACAATGATATAAACAATGCTGATAACAATGATAATAATACTACTAAAAATGATAATGATAATGACAACAATAACAATAATAATGATAATGATAATAATGGTAATAATAATGATAACAATAGTAATAATAATAATAACAATAATGATCATAATAACAATAACAATAATAATAGTAATAATATGTGGTAACATTGCAACACTCTTCAACAATACAATAATTCTCCCACCACAACTTACCGCCTCCTTAAAAGCCTTCACAAAAATCCACCCTTCGAATTTAAAAAAAAAAAAAAAAAAAAAAAAAATACACACACACGGCAGCCGACCTAACACACAACGGACAGTTTTCGCTAATCACTATCGTGTTATATGCAACTTGCAACACACGGCAATCTGCACTCCTGCAAAACACGGCAATTTTTACGCCGTGTGTGTTTATGTT
>BOPN01002882.1:42500-47500 GCA_017312705.2 Penaeus japonicus | reverse complement strand
AGAGAGAGAGAGAGAGAGAGAGAGAGAGAGAGAGAGAGAGAGAGAGAGAGAGAGAGAGAGAGAGAGAGAGAGAGAGAGAGAGAGAGAGAGAGAGAGAGAGAGAGAGAGAGAGAGAGAGAGAGAGAGAGAGAGAGAGAGTGAGAGAGAGTGAGATAGAACGAAAGAAAGAGAGAGGAAGAGAGAAAGCGAGGGATAGAACGAAAGAGAGAGAGAGAGAAGGAGAGAGAAAGCGAGAGATAGAAAGAAAGAGAGAGAGAGAAAAAACGAGAGATAGAAAGAAAGACAGAAAGAGAAAGCGAGAGAGATAGAAAACAAGAAACAAAAGAGAATACAAGAGAGAGAGAGCAAGAGAAAAAAAAGAGAACCAAGCTAAGAGTAGCGAGAGCCAGGACGAAAGATAAGGAAGACACTCTCTCTCGCTCCCATAACCCGCGAGCAGCTGCCACTCGCCCTGGAACTCGAGTCAAAGGACCAGTTCGTGGGCAGAACGTGCCACTCGCCAGAAAACAAATTGGAAATAATTGTCAGTCGCGGGATCTGGACGAGGTGGGAGGTGGTAGGAGGGGGGGGGGGGGGGGGGGGGGGGGGGGGGGGGGGGGGAAGGGAAGGGGGCGGACCCAAGAAAGCAATTGCAAGCGGGCAAGAAGAAAAAAAAAAAAAAAAAAAAAACACTAATCCTCACAAGATCTACCCCAGGATCCCTGCAGGAGGAGTTAATGATGGGGGGACGCCCCTCCCCCCTCCCCCTCGCCCATCCCTCCCCCATCCCGCCTCCACCCCATCCCGCCCCACACACACACACTCCCTTCCGAGGGTAGGATGGGGTGCTGGCTGGCTGGGACGCAACCCGTAATTAATGAGAAAAGGTGAATCGAAGAGAACGCTCGAACGCAACCCTGATTTACAAGCATTCAATCGTGCCGGTAACCACAATCCAGAACTGAGATCCTGACTGGAGGTCGTGATGGCAGGATGGCAGTCACAAGTAAAGTTTGGTTGTTTGGTTGTTTATTTGGTTAGGTTAGGAGTGGTGGAGTAAACTATAACTATAACTATAACGTGTGTGGGTTGGTGAGTTTGGTATGATTGTGTGTCTGTGCATGTGCGTTGGAGGGAGGGCGGAGGGAGGGGGGAGTGGGGGGAGGGAGGGGAGGTTGAAGAAAGAGTGAATGAGTGTGAGCTGTAAAGTGGAGATGGAGAAAGGGGGAGGGGGGTGGAGGGGGAGGTGGTGGTGGTGGAGGAGGAAGTGGTGGTGGTGGGGGAGAAGGAGGAGGAGGTGGAGGTGGAGGTGGAGGTGGAGGTGGTGGTGGTGGAGGAGGTGGAGGTGGGGGAGAAGGAGGAGGAGGAGGGGGTGGAGGAGAAGGAGGAGGAAGAAGAGGAGGAGGAGGAGGAGGAGGGGGTGGAGGAGGTGGTGGAGGTGGTGGTGGAGGTGAAGGAGGAGGAGGAGTGGTGGCGGTTGAGGAGGAGGAGGAGGTGGTTGTGGTGGAGGAGGAGGTGGAGGTAGAGGTGGTGGTGGTGGTGGTATTGGTAGTGGTGGTGATGGAGGTGGAGGTGGTGGAGGTGGAGGTGGAGGAGGAGGAGGAGGTGGAGGTGGTAAGGGAGGTGGTGGTGGGAGAGAAGGAGGAGGAGGTGGAGGAGAAGGAGGAGGTGAAGGAGGAGGAGGAGGAGGAGGAAGAGGAGGAGGAGGGGTTGGTGGTGGAGGAGGAAGAGGAGGAGGAGGGGTTGGTGGTGGAGGGGGTGGAGGGGGAGGAGGAGGAGGAGGAAGGGGTTAAGGAGAAGCGGAAGAAGAGAAAGAGAGAGAACAGTAACCACTGACTAGAAATAGATAGATAACCCCCCCCCCCCCGAAAAAAAAAATGTCACATAATTTTCTTAGAAAAAAAAACAGCACGGAAAATAAATAAAAAAACATAAATAGGTAAAACGAAAGGCAATTCTACCCATTATCATAGTCGCTAAGAATATCATCACCATTAATGCTACTGAAATTATCAATATCACCATCCAACACCATTATTATATCATTATCAACATTATCCAAAATAATAAACACAACTTTTAGCAACAGCAACAATAAAAAAAGACGAAGAAAAAGAAAAAGAAAAATACATGACTGGACAAAAGCACTCAGCGTTATAAAACGTTAGTATGAATAACAGTTGCAAAAACAACAGTGTGTTTGGTACAGCGGTTGTAAACAATAGTGTTTGTGTTTTTGTTACGGAATGGTTGGTAATGTTTCGATCTGGACATATATATATATATATATATATATATATATATATATATATATATATATATATATATATATATATATATATATATATATATATATGCATATATATATATATATATATATATATATATATATATATATATATATATATATGTATATATATATGTATATATATATATATATGCATATATATATATATATATATATATATATATATATATATATATATATATATGTGTGTGTGTGTGTGTGTGTGTGTGTGTGTGTGTGTGTGTGTGTGTGTGTGTGTGTATGTATATATGTATCTATATATATATATATATATATATATATATATATATATATATATATATATATATATATATATATATATATATATATATATAGATAGATAGATATGTGTGCGTGTGTTTGTGTGTTTGTATATAAATCATATATACTCAAACGCACACGTAGATAAGAAAAATAATCCCCACTCCATAATTTTTTTTAAATCACAACCCCCACCCCCATTAAAGCTATCCCCCATCCCTCCACCCCCCCCCCCTCCAAAGACCGAAGATTAGATCCCAACCTCACACATTAAACACAAAAGGGTCAGGACTCTATGGGCATAAGACAAATGCTCGAGAGAATCGGACAATGTACCTGTTAATTAGCCACCAGGGAGGTCATCAGTCAGTGCCAAGAGTGGGCTTGTTCGACTGAAACAACGCTACTGCCCCTTTTCATCGTCAGTGTATAATGTACGGTCAATTTTGGCTATAAACTGATTGTATCTTGTGACTGATGGCTTTTCGTTCACATACGGGGGACGTGATTCGCTCTTTGGGTTCGCGGTCGTTTAGGAAACTTTTATATGATTGATGTGAGTCTTGTTTAGAAATAAAAAAGAGAGGGATTAAATAAATCTTAGTGAGTATTAGTTTAATGTAAAATAGACAAGGGGACAAACATAAAAGAATGTTTACGTTGCGAGGTATCACAACAGAGAAATTATTTATAACCCGGCGCCATCTATCCAACATGGCGGCGGCTAGCTTTGGTTTTATCACCGACTTCGTTGCTGTTTCTGTATCACATTAAACATGTGCATATCTACGTTTATGAATGAAATAAACAAAGAACACATTACGAAGATGAATATTTGATTTCATTTCGATTAAGTACTCACAGAAAAAGCCATTAAGGTGAAAGTTAAATGACCGATTGGTAATAAAGTTAATTAGCACAGTAGGTTCATCATCACGTTTTTTTGAAACGAATTAAACGAAGGAGAAAAATGAAGACGAAAGAGAAGAAAGCAGAAGGAAGATGGAATAGAAGAAGGGACAGAAAGAGATAAAGATAAGAGAGAAGCGATAGATAAAAGGGCGTGAGAACATGAGAAATTGGAAATATTAAAGAATGAGTAAGAAAAGGAAGAAGAAAACACAATATTGAGTGATTTTGTAAAACGAAGAAAAGAATGAATAAGTGAGTGAGATAGAGAAAATAAGAAAAATCAAGTGTGGGAAAGAGAAGGAAAGATAATTACTCAAGAGAGAGAGAGAGGGAGCGAGAGAAAGAGAGAGAGAGAGAGAAAGAAAGAGAGAGAGAGAGACCGAAGAAGAAGAAAAAACAAGAAAGAAAGATAAAGAAAGGAAGCAACAAAGCAGCAAACAGCTATACCCGCCCAGAAAGCCAGATAAAATATGTAACCTGAATCATAATCGTAATATTGTCGTATCATTAGTGATCACTTAACACTAATATCATTAACGTAGCCAACAACATCGATCTCTTTCGAAAGAAAATAGAGAAAGAAAAAAATGTTTTGTTTATGGTATGAGTGTTGAGAGAGAGAGAGCGAGAGAGAAAGGGAGAGGGAGAGAGGGGGGAAGGGGAAGGGGAAGGGAGAGGGAGAGAGAGGGAAGGGGGAGGGAGAGAGAGAGGGAAGGGGGAGGGAGGGAGGAAGAAAGACAGAGAGACAGAGACAGAGACAGAGAGAGAGAGAGAGAGAAGGAGACAGACAGAGAGATAGAGAGAGATAAGAAGACACCCAGAGAGAGAGAAAAAAAAAGTGAGAGAAGATGAGAGACAGACAAACAAAAACAGACATACAGACAATCACACAGACACAGACAGAGAGACAGCGAGTAAACAAACAGCATGAGACATAACATTAAAAGAAAGAAAGAAAGAAAGAAAAAAAAATCTTATGATCATGACTATGTCGAAGGCCCTTACTAATGCCACATAATCATGCACCATAAACGGCCGCATCATGCAGACACTCAGAAGTACACGTGTAAAACAACCGTGCCATCAGAGGTACATGTGCTGCCTTGCAATACTATTTAGGAAAGGCACGCTCCCCTCCCCCCTCCCCCCTCCCCCGCCCCTCCCACTCCCACTCACCTTTAGCAGAACTCGGATAAACCACCTGTACAAATAACCAGCATTAGAATCATAAAGTTAATCTTCATTTGCATATTCATAACAGGTGCACAACCGTACCGTACCGTACCGACTGCCTTTTCCACATATCTGAACATAAACACAGAAATGTCCGGGTGTATAAGCATTTGTATGCGGGTGTGCACACGTACGGGGGGAAAAGCTCATATAAATACGTAGGAGAGAGAGAGAGAGAGAGAGAGAGAGAGAGAGAGAGAGAGAGAGAGAGAGAGAGAGAGAGAGAGAGAGAGAGAGAGAGAGAGAGAGAGAGAGAGAGAGAGAGAGGGAGAGAGAGAGAGAGAGAAAGAGAGAGAGAGGAGAGAGA
>BOPN01002882.1:27500-30000 GCA_017312705.2 Penaeus japonicus | reverse complement strand
TATGCAAACCAGTTAGGAATGAACCTTCGCACAATCACGCCATAGTAAAAAGAAAAGAAAAAAAAAAAAAAGACACATGGTTCAGATTTTTTCCTGAAAGGTTCAGATGGAGACAAATCAGATATACAGCTTAAATAATGAATAAAAATCATGAATTGGCAACTTTTATATCGAAACATACTTCCTATTGAGCTTTTTGTCTGACTGACTGCCTGTCCGTCTGCCTGTCCGTCTGTCTGTGTGTCTGTCTGACTGCCTATCTCTATGTCTGTCTGACTGTCTGTGTGTCTCTTTGACTGCCTGTCTGTATGTCAATCTGTCTATTTGACTGTCTGACTGTCTACCTGCGTATCTGTGTCTGTCTGACTGTCTCTCTCTATCTCTTTCATCCCCCACCCCCCTCTAACTCTCTCTCTCTCCCTCCCCCACCCCTCCCCACCCCACACCCCACACCTCTCCCCCCCAAAAAAAAAGAAAAAAAAATCCCAAAAGCTTCTACAGACAGCAAGCAACAGGAGCACCACCACCACCCCCTCCCTCCCTCCCTCCCCTCCCTCCCACCCACCCCTCCCTCCCTCCCCCCTCCCACCCCCATCCCTCCCCGTAAATCCAATCTTTTCACAAAAGTTGTAATTAAATCCAAATTCACGACGGAGACTCGCTGAGTCATGAGTATATAAAGAGGTTGCGTTGACTCCCCGCTGAGTCGTGACAGAGACTTTCCTCACACACTCTACGTGGGGTCTCTCTCTCTCTCTCTCTCTCTCTTTCTCTCTCTCTCTCTCTCTCTTTCTCTCTCTCCCTCTCTCTCTCTCTCTCTCTCCTATTTGCATTTGCTTTCCTCGCTCAAGGGGACTTGGGGGAGGGAGAGGGTTGGGGTCGGGGGGTAAGGGGGTTGGGGGTGGGTTAGGTGGGTGAGGGAAGGGGAGGAGGAGGGGGTGGGAGGGGTCAGGGAGGGGAGGTGGGGAGGGTAAGGGGGGGAGGTGGGGTCGGGTCAGGGGGGGAGGGAGGAGGAGAAGATGGTTGGAAGACGGAGGAGGAGGAGGAATGGAGGAAATGGTTGGAGGGAGGAGGTAGGAGGAAGGAGAAACAGGAGGAGTGGAGAAAATGATTGGGGAGAGAAAGAGGAGTAAGGAGGAGAAAGAGAAAATGATTGGAGAGAGAGAGGAAGAAGAGTGGAGAAAATAATTAAAAGAAGGAGGAGGAAGAGAGGTGAAGAAAATGAAGGGGGGAGAGAGAGAAAACAAAATTGGAGATATGAGAAAGAAAGAAGAGGAGAAAATATAAGGAGATGAGAAAAATAAAAAGGGGAAGGTAGGAGGAAAAAGAAAGTAATAACGGTAGAGAGAGACGCTAGAAAAAGGAATAATAAAGGAGGAATAAGAAATAAGAAGGAAGGAAGGAAGAAGAAATAATGGAATAATAAATATAATAAGAAAAATAATATAATAATAAATATAATAACAATATAATAATAAATATAATAAGAGGAATAAGAAATAAGAAGGAAGAAAGGAGGAGAAGGCTCCAGATGGAATAAGAAAAGAACGAATGAGAAAGGAGGAATAAGAAAAAAAGAAACAATAATTGAGGAATCAGACAGAAATCAAATAATAATTCTTGTAGTCCGATTAAAGTATTTCAAAGCGTCATTCATTTTAATTCAGTTTAATTTAACTGAATCCAATCTAATCTAATTTAGTTCATCTTAATCATTAATTTAGAATATGTAATCATCATCTAAGAACATGAAAAGATACGAAAAGATACTAAATACCCCCCTCCCCCCCCAAAAAAAAAAAGATAATGATAATCATAAAACAGATAAATAAATAATGAAAAAAACTCTCTATATAAAAAAAGGTATTTTAATATAAAATAAAAACCAGAAATTCTTCAAAATATTAGAAAATACATAGGAAATGCTCTCCCAAGTTCAGCTTTATTGCAGCGTGACCCAAGCGGCCACCTGGCTTTGCACATGCAATCTATGTTCTTTCTTTCTTGAACAGTTCTAGGGTCATGTTTTTTGTTCATTTGGTTTCTTTTTATCTTTTTAATATATATATATATATATATATATATATATATATATATATATATATATATACATTTATATATACATGTATGTATGTATATGTATGTGTATGTGTGTGTGTGTGTGTGTGTGTGTGTGTGTGTGTATGTGTGTGCGTGTGTGTGTGTGTATGTGTGTGTGTGTGTGTGTGCGCGCGTGCGCGTGTGTGAGTCTACGTGTATCTTATATATGCACATACGAAAAAAATACAAATGAAACGCTCTAAAGATGTAGCTTATTTATTCAGTCTATCATACATATTATACTGCACTTTGATTTTTCCCTGAAATTTCAGTTTCTGACTCAGCTATAATTTTAGGAGAATATTTTGGGTGGTTGCATTATGTATTTATTCCTAGTTTATGATAATAGGATTTATAAGACTTTCAAGAATATTTTGCATTTTGTTTAAACTTGTTCAAT
>BOPN01002881.1:167500-180000 GCA_017312705.2 Penaeus japonicus | reverse complement strand
CCCTCCAACGTCACCCATCCACACACACACACCCACCAACGTCACCCACCCTCCAACGTCACCTACCCTCCAACGTCACCCATCCACACTGCCCGCCCACCCACCCACCCACCGACCCACCCACTAACCCGTCGGGAACGCGAACCTGCTCTCGCCTCCCGCCTCTGAGCCATCATCTTGGATTTCCATAGGATCGCGAGCCTTCGGTCCCGTCCTGCCGCGGAGTCACTATCTCGGCGTCATTATCTTGAGCGATGGACACATTCTTGGATAGTACGGAGCTTGGCCATCCTTTCCTCCCCCCCCCCCCCTCCCCCTCTCCTTCCCTCTCCTCTCCTCCCTTCCCCGTCTCCCCCTCTCCTTCCCTCTCCTCCCCTCTCCCTCTCCCTCTCCTTCCCTCCCCCCTCTCCCCTCTCCCTCTCCTTCCCTCCCACCCTCTCCCCTTCTGCTTCCCTCTCACCCTTTCCCCGTCTCCCCCTCTTCTCTTTCTCCTTCTCCACTTCTGCTTCCTTCCCTCCCTCCCACCCTCTCCCCCTCTCCTCTTTTGCTTCCCTCCCCCTATCCCCCTTTCCCTCTCCCTCTCCCTCTCCCTTTATGCTTCCCTCCCCCTCTTCCCCCTCTCCCTATCTCTCATTCTTTATGCTTCCCTCCCACCCTCTCTCTCACTCACTCCTTCTACATCCCTCCCCCTCTCCCCCCTTCCCATCTGCTTTTATCCTATCTTTCTGCTTCTCTGACACCCTCTCCCCCTCTCCCTTTCACCATCTGTTTCCCTTCCACCATCTGTTTCCCTTCCACCATCTGTTTCCCTTCCACCCTCTCACCCTCTCTCCAACTTACTTCCCCAACACCCCCCCCCCCATCCCTTTTCGTCTGCTTCCTCTCCCCCTCCCCTTCTCCTCATCTGCCTACCTCCTACCCTCTCCTCCTCTCTCGATATGCCTCCCCCACGCCTCCCAAGCCTTCTTCTTATCCTCTATCCACTTTCCCCCTGTCCGTTCCTCATCCTCATCCACCTCTCCTCCCTTTCCTCCTGCATTTCTTACCTTCCTTCTCCCAAACTTTTATCACTGTCCCTCTCCCCGCCCCTCCCTCCACCTTTTCTCCTCCATCTAAATCCTTTCCCTCTTTTCTTCCCTCCCTCCTCCACCTTCTCTCCCTTTCTTCTCCCCTCTCTCCCTTCAGCTCCTCTCAACCCTCCCACCTCCCCTCCGTCTACCTCCCCTATCTCCATCCACCTCTCATCCCTCCACCTTCCTTTCCTCCCTTCTTCTCCCCTCTCTGCCTTCAACTCCCCTCGCTCTTCCCACCTCCACTCTAACTACCTTCCCTATACCCCTCCACCTCTCCTCCCTCCTTTCATGTCTTGTCCTTCTCTTCTTCTTCCCTCTCTCCCTCCACCTCCCCTCGCTCCCTCCACCTGCCCTCCCTCTCTCCACCACCCCTCCTCATCCTCTAACAAGTGGGTACCCGGAGATCATGCAGCGGGCATCTCTGAAGACGAGGGCCGGGCATCTCAGGGGAAACATGATGGAGGAGACGCGGGCAGGACGTCTCGGGGACATCCTAATGGGGGAAAGAAGGACTTCCCTAATAGGGGATTTTTATGAATGAACGCCGCGACGGAGGATGGGTCGCCTTGGCTGGCTTGGGAATCGTTGTTGTCTGGCTTGCTGGTGGTCTTTGGTCCTGTTTTGTGTCTGTCTGTCTGTCTGTCTATGGTTCTTTGTGTATGTATTTGTCTTTCTCCTCCGCTGCCCCCTTTTTGTTTATGTATGAAGGAGTGTTTGTTTTCATTTCTCCGTCACTCTCTCTCTATGTGAGCATATATATATATATAAATATATATAAATATATATATATATATATATATATATATATATATATATATATATATATACATATATATACATATATATACATATATATACATATATATACATACATATATATATACATATATACATATATATATATATATATATATATATGCAGAGGAGGTCACCTGCATGTGATCAATCAGACAGGATCACGACCTCAGTATAGAAAAAAGAAAAAAAATACACTCTGTACTACCAGCTGCTCGAAGAATAAGCCTGTAATTTATATCTTGTGTTGTATGTATTGCCTCCGAACATTCTATTCTGGACTCTGCCGACTGAGCAAGCAACACTAGCTTCTGTCTGGTCATAAAATTCTGGGGAAAAAAATGAGAGTAATAAAAGGGAGTTGTTGATTACATGGAGGGAAACACGAGAACGGTATTGAAATGACTAAACGAGGGGACTTGGTCATAGTTATCTACTGACAACTCAGACAAAAAGTTATTATGATTTGAATAATTCAATATCGATTTGACAGGAGTCTAAGAGTTCAAAGTTTGTAGAAGACGGTATATGATATTTCTTATTCTCAGGAACTGGCAAAATGAATGTATCCGGAACCCGAAGCTTTGTTAATTTTTTTTTTTTCAGCATTTTGGTTAGCGCTTGTGTGTGTATATGTATATGTATGTATATATATATATATATATATATATATATATATATATATATATATATTTACATATATATTTGCATGTATATAAATATTTATATGTATACATAATTATATACATTTAAAAAATCCTATGGGGTCAGGACCTCAAGATAATTGGAAAGTTCACATCCAATACATTTTTCATGATATCCCTCAACCAGTTATCTATTTCCTTGGAAACTAAAGAAAACGAAACATATGATACATGCCTTTATTTTCAAATCAGTACTGATGTAATCAGGAAGAGATTCAGCCATAATATCCATAACCGAAAGGTCTGTAAAGACCATAGCCAAACGGACGGTGGAGATCAATGCCATAAGGATAAGAAAAACCATAGCCATAACCTCCATAATGAGGCTCAGGTTCGGCCTCGGCCTCTCTCTTGCCGATGCCGTGCGTGTGGACATAGGAATGGGCGTGTGGAGCATACAGGTGTCCGTGCGTGTAGCCGTAGCCTCCATAGTGGCTGTAATGCGGTTCAGCCTCGGCTTCAGCTTCACGTTTGCCTATAGCGTGGACATGCACATGACCTCCAGGGACACCATATCCATAACCATAAGCACGGTAAGGGAAGCCATAATATCCACCATGACCATAATGAGGTTCAGCTTCTCTCTTTTGCTCTGCTGTCACTGCGACAACCAACAAAATTACAACCTGTAGATAGAAATAGAAAAAGAAATTAGTAAGAGATACTTATGTAAATACTATGCAGCTATCATCCTTTCCGAGTAGAAAAAGGGAAGGTGAATTGACTTTGGACAATAGCAGTAGAGAACGCACCAAGAACTTCATGGCGGAGGGTTTCAGTATACAGTGAACGTAGTAAGGATGGACACCCCTTATATACTGTCAGACCCCGCCTCTTACATCAGTCAACGCCTCCGTTCAACCTGAATAATACAGAAGAGAGGACAGTGTAATAGCAGCCAGACTACTTTCACGGTGGCTACAAAATGGAATATACCATACGGTATAAGACTAGTGTGTGCATCAACCACTGCACCAAAATCCAGAAGCGACTTGGCCCTTCGACATTTGACTTATGTTACTACATATCCTTGCCCTTGTGAAAAAAATATATACTTATGGCAAAACAAGGTAGTAGTAAAAGTGGTACTAGAAGAAAAAAGGTTGAGTCTAAATAAGGCTCTTTATCCCTTACTCTATACAATATGTACACACGCATATATTTATACTTATATACTTATATACATACATTCATATAATGGACACACACCCACACACATGCACACACTCTCACATATACTAACACAAACACACAGCCATCGCACGTGGAGACATGGTAAAATGTACTTTATATAAACACACACACACACACACTCACACACACACACACACACACACACACACATATATATATATATATATATATATATATATATATATATATATATATATATATATATGCACATGTATACTTATATACACACTTGCATACACATAAACAGACATATATATACACATGTATTTAATACACATGCATGCACACACTCTCACGTATAATAAGACAAACACATATCCATCGCATGTGGGACCATGGCAAAATGTAATTTGTAATGCTTATATCGGGAAAAGGTCAAGAACAAACAAATAAAATGAAAATTTATGCGAAATCTTGATTATCTTTATTTGCACCATGAGAAATACGGGAAAAGGAAACAAATAAATCTTATAATTTTTCTTTTAGAGATAAGCTTATGATATGCTCTATATTGTGGACATTGTGAAGGTCGTCTGGCTGTCATTACATTGTCCTCTCTTCTGTATCACTGACGATGAGTGGAGGCGTAGACTTATACGTAAGAGGCGGGATCTGACGGTATATAAGTGGTGTCTATCGCTCCTACAATCAGTGTACATTGAAACCCTCCACCATGAAGGTTTTGGTGAGTTCTGTGCTCCCAATGTCCAAAGTTATTTAATTAGATAATGTGGATTAGTAATCTGATGTTTTCCTTCTCGCTGGGATGACAAATATTTTGTTTTATAGTATTCATATAGGTAATCTATTAAGGGAAGTACTTTTCTATTTGTATTAGGAGGTTATCTAACTAGTAATTTTAAATTGCTAATATGATGTTTTCCTTAAGTATTGGTTTTATAGTGTTAAAATAGGTAATTTATTAAGGGAATTACTTTTGTATTTGTATTGGCAGGTTGTAATCCTGTTGGCTGTCGCAGTAACAGCAGAGCAGAAGAGGGAAGCTGAGCCTCATTATGGTCATGGTGGATATTTTGGCTTCCCTTACCGTGCTTATGGTTATGGATATGGTGTCCCTGGAGGTCATGTGCATGTCCACGCTATAGGCAAACGTGAAGCTGAAGCCGAGGCTGAACCGCATTACAGCCACTATGGAGGCTACGGCTACACGTATGGACACCTGTATGCCCCACACGCCCACTCCTATGTCCACACGCACGGCATTGGCAAGAGAGAGGCCGAGGCCGAACCTGAGCCTCATTATGGAGGTTATGGCTATGGCCTTTCCTACCCTTATGGCATTGGTCTCTATCGTCCGTTTGGCTATGGTTTTTACAGACCTTTCGGTTATGGATATTATGGCTGAATCTCTTTCGGACTATAATCAGTATGGAATTTAGAATATAGACATGCATTAAGAAAGTTCCTTTCTTTAATTCCTTAGGAAATAAATATCTTAAAATGGTTAGTATACAACATATGGCAA
The DNA here is from genome assembly GCA_017312705.2 of Penaeus japonicus. NCBI lineage: Eukaryota > Metazoa > Arthropoda > Malacostraca > Decapoda > Penaeidae > Penaeus > Penaeus japonicus. The sequence goes on along the minus strand of BOPN01002881.1, from coordinate 174,748 downwards.
TATATAAATCAATCATTTTGTATTTTCTATCAATTGTTCAATGTGATATCATTCCCCGAAAATATTCAAGTATAATGGAAATTGTGATGGTATGTACACAAGAAATATTTACAGAATCTTCTTTTAGGGAAAAGTATAAATTCTATATAATTCTCGTATCCACGATTACATCTTCAAGATTTCCGGGAGCGCCTAGACCCTGCTGAATCCCGAATTGTTGATTCCAAAATTACCGTCGTGACATCTCTGGGAAACGACGCTGATTTCTATTGCAGACTCTGCAGATATTATGCTATCTGATCAACTGTCTGTATATCGCCACGTTATGTCAGACCCAAGGTGTTGTCAAATACATTATTGATGTCATTGTAGAACATTGATATGCCTACAAACGTTCGTGACGGTCTATAATGAATGCATAACCAGAATCAAACACGGAAAGAATCACAGGAAAGATCTGCATTCATTAACATTAGAATGCTGAAACGAATAACTGGATCGCTAACGAAATTATATTCGAACAGTTTCAACAGGTAAGTGCTGAATGAATAACTGAGTTTGTTAGATGAAATAATATTCAGATGTTTATTGCAGAAAACTAATAACCAATTATAAGCAAATAGTCGCACTTTTGCACGACACCACGAATTATCCCCATCATGGTATGAAATCTACTTACGAGATCGATATTGTTTGCTATTCACACACTGAATTAGAATATCAATAACGCTCCATTTTAATATTGGATTGAATTACTCGATGCTTTTGAATTCAGTAAAATTATTGATATGGGGGAAATAGGTAATATAAACATGAATTGACTGAGGAAGGTTTAAATTTTAAAAAAATCCCTTGTAAATAAATTGTTTACTAATAACTGGTGAAGAGAACCTTTTAGTTTTGTACACACACAAAAACATATAATTTTGGAAATGCAAACTAAGTAGACTGACTACTAATAACTTTGCAACAAAATATAGAATTGCAAGAACATGCATATACATATACTGGCATACATGTATTTATATGTAAATATAAGTATATATATATATATATATATATATATATATATATATATATATATATATAAGTATATATAGTATATGAATGAATCATATTTATATGTACATATATGTATAAATGATATATATATATATATATATATATATATATATATATATATATATATATATATATATATATGTTTATATATATATATATATATATGTATATATATATATATATATGTTTATATATATATATATATATATATATATATATATATATATATATGTTTATATATATATATATATATATATATATACATATATATATATATATATATGTTTATATATATATATATATATATATATATATATATATATATATATATATATATATATATACATATATATGTTTATGTATACACATACACATATATAGATATATTCAAACATGTCTACGCATATGTATGGAATTTGTTTCTACATTGCATTTATATACACACACACACACATAAGTATGTCTATGTATATATATATGTATATATGTATATATATGTATGTGTGTGCGTGTTTGCGTGTTTATGTGTGTGTATGTTTGTGTATGTATTACTTGAATAAGTATTTATTGATTCTAAAACAATCTGAATTTAGATAATTCCTGCATAAAGAATTACGAACCCTACAGTTATAATCACCTCAACATACAAAGTGTGTGAATATTCGTATACTAGTATTTGCCTTGCAAAAGGAAAAAAAAACAAACAAGGCACCCACGGCAATAAAAGACTCCCGCTATTTCTTGTTTTTCTTTATTGTTACCTTGTAGAATATGACTTAAATTTCAACAGTTTCCTTTTTCTTCTTTTTTCATTTGGCTATTTCTTATTTGATTTTTTTGTTTGACAGTGAAGTTGAAGTTATAATAATCCTACTCATTACCTAATTTTTAACTTTCGAATATATTCTTTTACTTGTCACTCTTCGCCATCATTAAGGTATCCATTCTTAATGGTAAACTGTATGTGGATAAACATTTATGTAGTATTTATTCCTGATTTCTCAAATTCCAAATATTAAATTGTCATTTTAGTTCTAGACTATTTTATACCTGTTATCACCTGCATTCAGCTAAGTTCAAGATATAGTTCACATTATTGCTTCACATGATATCTAGCTTTCATAGGTTTAAAAATAAGAACGCAATTAATGTATATATATATATATTTTTTCTCATGTCGATCGATGTTACATTCACCATTAGAATCCATTGCCAAAAGGTCTGTAATAACCGTAGCCAAATGAACGGTAGAGACCAAAAGCATAAGGCCAATAAATTCCATAGCCATAGGAGTGGGTATGTGGGGGCATACCGGTGCCGTACGTGTAACCATAATCTCCATAGTGTCTATAATGCGGTTCGGCTTCGGGTTCGGCTTCACGTTTACCTACAGCGTGGGCATGCACATGTTATTCTTTTTATTATTTGCTTTATTGACTACTTTGTTTTTGATTGTATTTTTGTAGATATCTATGTATTTGTCTTAGTGTTTGTAATTTTTTACTCATACTTCTTTTTATACCAATAAAGGTATTAAAAATTTCACAGCATTTTCCCTCTTCGTTTATATACCTGTGTGTGAGAAAGAGAGAGACTGTGCATGCATGTGCATAATATGTATGTATGTATGTATATAAGTATATGTATATAGTATATGTATGCATCTTTATACACACACATATATAATGTATAAAGAGCCTTGATTAGAGTCAACACTTTTTCCTCTACTACTACTGCAATGGCACTAACAGAACCGCGACGTAGAGATGGAACTAATCAATTACTTCACCTGTTATTATCTATGTTGGGAGGTTCAAATATGAACAATATATGAGGTTGCGCACTTTACATTTATTGATAAATGGGTTGATAGGGGCCGCACTATATATCAATTCTCTCATTTTTAAATCAAATAAGCATATAGTTATATCATGCTCTGGATTGGTATGCCACAAATCAGCTGAGAGACATAGACAAAAATAGATGGAGAATATTGGAATAGATATATATGTATTTTTTTCAATTCATGTATATCGACAGTCATTAGTCCCATATGACCTTTCTTTCAAGATGAGCGGAGGCTTGGATCACGGTTTTATGGGCGGGACTTGAAGGTATATAAGTTGCGTCCATCCTTTTCTTCACCACTCTACAGCTAAACTCTACGCCATGAAAGTCTTGGTAAGTTTAGAGTATCTGGTTATTGAGTCATATTTTTCGAGAACAGCTTTTTTGATAGCCATAAAGGGTTGTTCATATTTAAAATATTCTTCTATATTAGCATTAATTTAAATCATTAACTCAAGTTTGTATTAGGAAAAGTAATTGTCTGCTTCTTTATTCAGGCACTTGTTCTGTTGGCTGTCGCAGTGGCAGCAGAGCAGAAGAGGGAAGCTGAACCTCATGGTTATGGCGGGAATTTTGGCTTCCCTTACCGTGCTTATGGTTATGGTTATGGCGTCCCTGGAGGCTACGTGCATGTTCACGCTGTAGCTAAACGGGAAGCTAAGGCCGAGCCACATTCCGTACATTACGGCTACACGTATGGACAACTATATGCCCCACATGCTCACTCCTACGTCCACACTCATGGCATTGGCAAGAGGGAGGCTGAGGCCGAACCTGAGCCTCATTATGGAGGTTATGGATATGGTCTTCATCGCCCCTATTTCGATGGTCTCTACCGACCCTACAGCTACGGACTTTACCGACCTTTTGGCTACGGTAATTATGGCTGAAAGTTTCCCAACCGAAAACTATCATCGAATGGATAAATAAAGACGGGCATTATCTGTTTCTTTTTCTTGACATAAAAAGACACTGCAGGGATTTTGGAGAGAAATTCATGAAAACAAGCATTTTTGAAATTCCCTGGTAGCCGAAATAGCATCGATGTGAATACAGTTTACTGGAGTTTTGTGTATATTTCCGCATGCTGAAGCATTGAAATGGCTTCAAATATCCGCGTAGCACAAGTGGCGCTTTTGTTTGCATTCTATCCACACAGGTGATTTCATTGTTTGTGCCATAGGCCTCATTTTCACAAGGGCAGGGATCATCAGGGGTGGCTTATGAAACTCAGTCAATCATGTGCAATGTGTTCATCCCACTACCAAAATTACGAGTAAAGAATATTAGAAGACTAATGTGGACAATGCAGGCTCCTGTGTCATCAACTGCGAAGATTAAGCAGGGGAAATGGAGGCAGCAGAAGCTACACCGCAGTAAAGAATTCTGGCGTTTACAAAGATATAATAATGATCAAGTTGGAAAGCATAAATCACGAGGCCATAATTCTTTGGAACTAAAATAGGTGATAGACTAATGAAGAAAAAAAAGAAGCCTACATTGAGAGAGCAACTAAAACACTGCTTTATTGCTTTGAGGTATCAATAAATAGAAAATTATAGATAACAAAAAAAAAAAAAAAAAAAAAAAAAAAAAGTTTACTGGAGTTTTATGTACATTTTAGCATGATTCTGTGATGTCCTCATTTTATCAATGTTCATATACAGATAGTAATTCTAAGCAAAAGCTTTGTAATATATTTTGATACTCCTACCAAAGAGCAATTGCTTGTGAAAGGGGTTTATGAAACATAACCGTTGAAATGATGGGAATATCTTTGCGTGGCCTTATACAGTATCTTGATAAGTCTTTGCAAAATTATGTTTGGAGATAACACCATAAGCATATTAATGCTAGAAAGAAAATAATGGATTTAGCAAACCTCCAGGCAACTGGATCTTATACTGTTGGATATGTATCTTGCAGTTTTCATGAGACATTAAGCATCCATTACTCTACAACTGTTAAAAAACTCTTTGGCAAAGGAGTGGTAACGGAGAGAAGTAAAATTAATTAAACAAAACAATGCATGCTGATATTTTCTACCGTTCAAGAGCCCATTAACTTCACAAATGATTTGGAAGCCATTTTCTCAAAGCATAGGTCACAGAACTTTGATACAATTTTTGTCTGACTTAAGTCTGGTCCCGATTTTTCACAAATTTATGCTCTACGATATGCATTAGGCAGTTTCTCGTGTTAATGATTGAATAATTTATTTATTCATATCCTCCCAATATACTTTTGAAGATAAAGCTGTTGTAAACCGTGAATGAAGCGGAAGGAATTCTTATGACTGTTATACTATCCAAGAACTAGTGGACAATACTGAATATTACCCTGTATTAAGTATTTATTTTCCCCATTATTCTAAATATCAATATTGCATTGGGACATCGAATTGTTAGTTTAAAAGGAATTATTCTGGTAAACTTTGATTAAATATGAGCACTTTTGAAACTCCTGCTGGGTCCCTTAAATGAATGGACACTTGGTTAAGGAATGAAGCTGAACACAAGTGAAAACCACTTCTAGTTTTATAGGAATTTTGAAGCTTGCCATTGTGTTTGTGTAAAATATTCACATGTATGTTGGGGCTGACACGTGCAAAGAAATGTCTAACTGTATATATATATATATTTTTTGTATTGTATGCTTTATTGACTAATTTGTTTTTGATTGTATACTTATAGGTATTTATGTGTTTGTGTTGTAAAATGTGTATTGTTATCAGTGTATGCATAGATAGATGGTTTCTATATATAAAATAGATCTGAAATTGACTATTGAGTATAATGCATTTGGCTGGTGTTATTAGAAAAATGCATATATTACTCTTATTCATACATCTTCGTGTCCGTAAAGATCTTCGGCGTGGAGCAAAGTAATTGGTGCCAACTTAGAGTGTATTTTAGTTATATCTATATAAGTAAATAATGTATTCTCAAGACAGACAGGAGATATTTCTTGCCTATAAGATAGGACAATACTATCTTGGCCATTTTAAAAAGAACAGATCCTTTCTCTAGGTATTATTTCCCAAGGTAATTAAAGAAAGCGAAACTGTTAATGCATGTCTTTACTGTATACTCTCTACTCATTATAATCTGGAAGATATTCAGCCATAATATCCATAACCGTAAGGTCTGTAAAAACCATAGCCAAACGGACGATAGAGACCAATGCTATAAGGGTAGGGAAGGCCATAGCCATAACCTCCATAATGAGGCTCAGGTTCGGCCTCGGCCTCTCTCTTGCCAATGCCGTGCGTGTGGACATAGGAGTGGGCGTGTGGGGCATACAGGTGTCCATACGTGTAGCCGTAGCCTCCATAGTGGCTGTAATGCGGTTCAGCCTCACTGGTCATGGTGGATATTTTGGCTTCCCTTACCGTGCTTATGGTTATGGATATGGTGTCCCTGGAGGTCATGTGCATGTCCACGCTATAGGCAAACGTGAAGCTGAAGCCGAGGCTGAACCGCATTACAGCCACTATGGAGGCTACGGCTACACGTATGGACACCTGTATGCTCCACACGCCCACTCCTATGTCCACACGCACGGCATTGGCAAGAGAGAGGCCGAGGCCGAACCTGAGCCTCATTATGGAGGTTATGGCTATGGCCTTTCCTACCCTTATGGCATTGGTCTCTATCGTCCGTTTGGCTATGGTTTTTACAGACCTTTCGGTTATGGATATTATGGCTGAATCTCTTCCAGATTATAATCAGTATGGAGTTTAAAATATAGACATGCATTAAGAAAGTCCCTTTCTTTAATTCCTTAGGAAATAGATATCTTGAAATGGGCAGTATACAACATATGGCAATATATAAATCAATTATTTTGTATTTTCTATCAATTGGTCGAAAACTTCCTGACCTGCGATAGCATTCCCCGCAAATATTGAAGTATAATGGAAATTGAGATGGTATTTACACAAGAAATATTTACAGAATCTTCTTTTAGGGAAAAGTATAAATTCCATATAATCCTCGTATCCACGATTACATGTTCAAGATTTCCGGGAGCGCCTAGACCCTGCTGAATCCCGAATTGTTGATTCCAAAATTACCGTCGTGACCTCTCTGGGAGACGACGCCGATTTCTATTGCAGACGCTGCAGATGTTATGCTGCCTGATCGACTGTCTGTATATCGCCACGTTATGTCAGAGCCAAGGTGTTGTCAAATACATTATTGATGCCATTGTAAAACATTAATATGCCTGCAAACGTTCGTGTATTGTTTTCTATCAAGTACACGACCATAAGTATGACGGTCTATAATGAATGTATAACCAGAATCAAACATCCATTAACATTAAAAAGCTGAAACG
>BOPN01002881.1:155000-157500 GCA_017312705.2 Penaeus japonicus | reverse complement strand
ATATATATATATATATATATATATATATATATATATATATATATATATATATATATATATATATATATATATATATATATATGTGTGTGTGTATATATATACACACACACACACACAAATATATCCTTATATCTATATACATAAAAATACATACATACATACATACATATGTACATACATACATACATACATGTATATATATGTATATATATATATATATATATATATATATATATATATATATATATATATATATATATATATATATATATATATATATATATATATATATATATATATATATATATATATATATATAGATAGATATAGATATAAATATATTTATTCATATACATATAAATACATACATACATATACATACATATATATATATATATATATATATATATATATATATATATATATATATATATTTATTTATTTATATATATATACATATATATACATATATATATATATATATATATATAAATATATATATATATATATATATATTTATATATGTATATATATATATATATATATATATATATATATATATATATTCCTAACAAGGCTGTTTAATAGAATCTTAAAGGGGAGAATCCCTCTAACATTGGAAAAGGAGTACTCTGGTGCCCATCGTCAAGAACAAGGGAGATGAGCAGAGTTGCATAAACTTTCGTGGATTATAGCTGCTAAGTCATGGCGTGAAGATCTGGGAGAGAGTGGCAGAAGCTAGACTAAAGACACAAATAACAATCAGTGACAGCAGTATGGATTTATGCCAGGTAAGAGTACATCTGATGCCATGTTTGCTTTACGAATGTTGATAGAAAAGTACAGGGAAGGTCAGAGAGAGCTAAGAGATAAGGCGCCAAGATATGAATTGTGGTATGGCAGGAGGAAGTCTGGAGTGAACGGAAGTATGTGTGTGTAGTGCGGGATAACAGTCTAACAGCAGAGAGGTGTGCGGTCGAAACAACGGAATGGTTTAGTGTCGAGGTGGGATTGCACCAGGGATCGGCTATTAACCCTTTCTTGTTTGCAATCTTATTAACAGAATGTACTGGGACTGATGGTATTAAACAAGGACCTCCAGAGTGTTATTTGCCGATGACATAATAATCTGTGGAGATACTAATGAGGAGGTTGAAACTAACCTGGAAAGGGGGCAGCATGCACAGAGAGCAGGTGTGAGAGTCAGCCAAAATAAGATATGCATTGCGAATGCAAGGCATGGGAGTGAAAAGGGTGGATGATTTCAATCATTTGGGATCAACGTGCAAAGCGATGGTGGCTGCGACAGGGAGGTAATGAAGAGGATACAAGTGGGACGAAATGGTTGGAGAAGAATGTCGGGAGTGATCTGTGACAAAAGAATATCCGCAACTTTGAAAGTGAAGGCTTATAGGGTGGTAGTAAGACCAGCCATGTTGTGTGGTTTAGAGATAGTAGCTCTAACCAAGAGGCAAGAGGTAGAAATAGAGGCGGCGGAGATGAGGATGTTAAGGTTCTCACTGAGGGTAAGGATAAAGGATAAGGGCAGAAATGAATATGTAAGACGAACAGAACATGTAGAACAGTTTGGAAATAAGGCCAGCGGGGCAAGGTTAAGGTGGTTCGGGCATGGGATGAGGAGAGACGAGGATCATGTTGGGAGGACGATGGTAGGTATGGAGCCACCAAGGAGAAGGAGAGGAAGGCCTAAGAGGAGATTCGTGGAAGCAGTGAGAGAACATATGAGAACAGCTGGTCTGAGTCAAGAGGATGATGAGATAGTGTGCGTATGTGTGTTTGTGTTTTATTGTGTGTAAGGGTCTGTGTATGTACAGGCTAAGAGTAGATTGGGAGTAGATTCTGGGTAAAGAATGGATATCTAGGATAAATACAGGTTAAGGAGGACATATTACGAGTAGAATATGGAGAATATGTAGGTAGAGGAAGAGCAGATTTACGGTAAAGAGTGAGAGTAAGAGTAAATGAGTAGAGGTTAGAAGTATATTTAAGTTGATATGTATAAAATTGTGTAGAATTTGGGGGAGATTAAGTCTAGATAACGATAGATTAAGGCGGACGACATAGATTCCTTGGTTAGCAATAAGAGGATATCTGAGGCAATATGATTTTAAATCTTTGCCCTTCCTGCCCACTCTATCAACCACAAATGTAAAATCAAAAGAGTTAGAGAAGGAAAGCCAAGTGTTTCAGTAAATCACAAAATATGTCTTGCAGAATGTGACGATTTTGCAGACGCTCTCGAGAAATAACATTCTTTCCTCTTTTACTATTTTTCCCTCGCACAAAAACAGACCATACATACTTTTTGACAATAGAGCTATTGACCAATATATATATATATATATATATATATATATATATATATATATATATGATATTATATATAACAATGAAACAAACATATTTCGAAGATGTCTGTCTTACATAGTTATATCTCAAACATAATATTGAGTATGTGTATGTGTGATGAAACCAAACA